>OY855906.1:14357101-14554601 GCA_963693305.1 Meandrina meandrites
GAGATTTTCAACTGACGTGTTGAAAGAGGATAGAAAAATCCAGTCTTCAGTCTCTGTTACACTGGTGAGACCACTCGCCACATGTGTCCTTGACGGAAGGAGGGAGGGAGGGACAGAGGAAGGGAGAGAGGGACGGAAGGAGGGAGAGAAGGAGGGACGGAGGGAGGGATGGAGGGAGCGACGGAGGGAGGGAGGGAGGGACGGACGGATAGACGGATGAATGAACAAATGCAAAGAAACGGGACTAGTAATCTACATGTGCTTCATCCAACAATTCTAACGAACATATCTAGAAATAAAAATAATTTACTATCATTTCTTTGCATACCTAGTTCCCATTGGGTGCATCTCTTTTCGGCAAGAACTTGCTGCACTAAAACTGACACTCTACAACTTCTACAACATTTATCATGGTTATTCGAAATATTAAGCTCAACAGTCGCTGCAAACATTTACATTTACTATCTCCCTTTCAAAACAAATTTAGTCAAAAAACACCGCTAGAAAAACGCTAACCCCATAACGTTTCTTTGTCACAATACCTTCAATTCGATGCTCTAGAACCAAAATATACTTTGTCAGTTTAAAAAATAGAGAAATTTAGTACTCCGTAGTCAGATAGAATTTTTCACAAAGATTCTCCAAAAAATAAGACAATTTTATGTATAAAATATTCCTATCTTTTAAAACAGCTATTTGTAATGCAATCGTACCAATTCTGCCCCCAACACCGACACCATGCCATTTGAAAGTGGCAGACTCTTCTAACATAAAATGATAGTTAAGTTGTGGGCGTTTGTCCACAAACTGGCCCAAACGGCGAATAAAAGAATGCCCAAGAATTAACACTTTGTGAATAGCCACAGTTAAACCTGTAAATAATCGTGGAGCTGACCCTGGCTGATAAAATACAAATTCGACCGAGCTCGAGGAGAGGAACACTATGAAATTGAGTTTCCGATTTGACGGCAATAAAAGGACTACTAGGACTTGCCTGAAAAATGTGTAAAAATGTGTCGTTCCAGGAGATGCAATCGCTGTGATGGTGAAAGATAGAGGGAATTAATGCGAGGGTGACCAGATCTTAATATACACCGGCACGCCCAGTTATGATTGACTGTTATGTGATATGATAAACCGCGGTCGGATGAACAAATATGCGCCAAGACTACAATGGGTCATTGCATCGACATAAATAACATTATGCCTTGATATAATGCTTGGTTTTCTGATTGGTTCCCTTCTCGCCGTATTCGTGATTGAAAGGTGATCACGCGGGTGTCCATTAATGTAATTAAATTAATGGGTTATTTCTTGCTGTCTCTCTACCGTTCGTTAAAACTGGTGAAATATATCACTGACGTTTAGACTACAGAGGGTTACATAGGCATCCTAAGCAAAAATTTTGTTATTGATACAATTTATTGGTGGTTGAGCTGAACGGAGGGTAACAGCTGAAGTCGCCCCATCGCACCGTCGCCCCAAAGTTTCGTCGCCCCCAACCAAATGAACATTGTGAAGAGATTTTAAGAAATTGTAATAATATTTAGTGATAAATATAGTTCTACACTACAGAGTGAAAACCATGTGTATCTCTCATTAAGCTTCAGCGAAGAGTGGTGACTACGTTAGCGGATACTTCAAAATTGGGGGCGACGCAACTTGGGGCGACCGTGCGAGGGAGCGACATCACTTGAATCCGAACGGAGTACAATCCGGAGAGTAATCGTGCACGCAAGTCTAAAATTCCTTCGCGAATTGTACTCCATTCTGTTAACATTCAAATATTCTTTTATAACTACAAATTATTTTGTTTATAACTATTTGTCATAGAATACTCCTTTCGATCAAATCATTATGTTTCTGTATAAGCTAATTTTAAAAAGCTGATATATAAATATGGCGCCTAGCTGTCCCAGCACGTTAGAAGACGATTGCTGTGGGTGTGACTGGTCGATGACACTAAAAAAAACGGCATTCAAAAAAGTTAGTTAGTTTGTACATTAACTTCATACGTTACCTAATGCAATTACTTTACGACACCTTACTGACTCGGGAAACACTGTTGGCCATTGGGAATGGTGTAAGAGTTATTAACACCAAACAACAAAACGTAACGTAATACCAGTGGAATTCTCGTCAACCGACTGTGTACGTCTCAAAAAACTTGGACTGAAAAAACATTTAATTTTAAATCAATTTGATCTGTTCTCTTCTCCTTCCTCTCCCCTCCCCCAACTCCACCCCAACATTGATCTTCGTATAAATATGGTAGCATAGGCAATGGCACAAATGATATAGGACAGACCATTGAGAATGAAGGTCGACCTGATCATAACACAAATGGCTTTTGTTTTAAAACTAAATTCCTCCAAACATAAGTATAGCAAATGTATGATAAATGTTGAGAGAATTTTGATCCAAACCTTGAAGCGTTAAGCAGCGTTGTTTTGATCGTTTTGTTGCTTCTTGTGCTGCGCTAGCGCTGCCAGTCGTTTGTCTCTCAAACTCCTCCTTTCATTCAGTTGATCCAAAGGCATGCTTTGATTCAGTGCCGTCTCAAGCTTGTCCAGTGTTTCGCCAGCAAGTGTCCGGGGCCCACCCTGCTCCTCACACACAGCTTTAATGTTTGCTCCGTATCGCTCACAGTAGTCTCTGATTCCTAAAAGGCGAACACTAAACTTCACTAACGCTCAAATTTGTTATTGTTCGGAGTCGTAATTAGAAGAGCAGAGCGTTACGATCCTGTGTAAATCAAACTGACAGAGTCGTAAGCAGAGTTCTGATTCCGCTTCTGACTTCGTCGCTTCTCTGAATTGATGTACTGAAAACTAAATTGTTGGAGTCACCACAAGCAGAAAAGAAGTACTCGGAGGGCCTGAGAGCTAGCTAATGTGATTGGTTAGTTCTTCTGCCTCTACTTGCGACTTCGTCAATCCAATCTATTTTTCACTGAATCATAAGTAACAGAGTCATAAGCGGAATCGGGAAAAAATGGAAACGTTCTGATTCTTCCGACTCCGATTCCGTCGAGCTGATGACTCAGCTGATACGACTCCAATTTTCGATTTTCACTCGGTCGTAAACGCTTTTTGTCACTCCGATTACGACTCTGTCACTAGTGAATACCACTGAGCCTTAATTCATCCATGCGCTTCTACACAGGAATACTTTTAACGTCCTGGGACAATTAGTAATTCGGAAGCGTTCAGTTTTACAGGTAGCCAGTACAAACCACTCGCCTTGTGTCTAGTTCACATGACCAATCAACCACGTTTCTCAATTTGAACTTGAAAATCAATGGATTAAGATTCGTTGCCGTTTGTGGTTCACTGTGAGCACTTCAGTTTTTAGGCAACAGCCCTCAGTAAACAACCTTTTCATCAAACAATTTTCCACCCTGTTTCACACTAGAAGAACGTGCAACAATTTCAGGGGTGTGGAAATGTTGTACCTTCGCCAGTGCAGCTAAAGGTGGTGGCAAACGAGGACACAATGTTGCGGACACAAATGTTTCCCCGTTTGCCCCCGCGCGCAACGTTTGTTGCAGACACAAAATTTGTGTGCGAGACGCAAAAAATGTTTCTGATTTTTGTCAGAAACATTTTGTGTCCACAACAAATGTTTCCCCGTTTGCGCGGCATGGATACAAACAAATATTTTGTGTCCCGCACCCAAGAAACATCATGAGCAACAATGTGTCCGCAACAATGTGTCGTCGTTTGCCACCACCTTTATACTGCGTGTCATGTTGCACAGTGTGTCCCTGTGTGCCTGACAATGTATTCTTATTGTGAGGAGAAACTGAATGATGGTCGCTCTTGGGTATAATTAGATATAGAAAACCAACATGTGAACGATAACCTACCATTTGCATTTAGCTGCATGGTCTCAAACGGCCCTATTAACGCGTAACGTAATCCCAAACCTTCTGTCATAGTGGTTTCTATATCTTCTGGAGAGCATATGCTGTCCTGCAGAAAATACATGTGTTAAGTTTATACCGTTGCACTAAGGTGTTAGCTTGCTAGACCTCTTGCTAGACAATTGAACATGGTAAAAAATTACAAGTTCCTATTATTTTATATTCACAACTGATAAAAAAGATGGGCGTGCAGCTCGAGCTATGAGTCCGAGAGTGAGTGAGTGCCTTCCTCATCAAGTACATTGTTCAGACATATAAAACTGCAACCCTTTGCGTTGCGTTGCGTTGCGTTGCGTTGCGTTGCGTTGCGTTGCGTTGAATTGCGTTGCTTTGCTTCGCTTCGCTCCGCTTCGGGGTAAAAGAATGCCCCACCCTCCCCCTCCCAATCTCATTATCATACCTCAACAAGTCTCCAGGCCTCCATAATGATAGCATACTGCAAACGGTTTAAAATGAATCCATTCACTTCCTTTTTGGTGACAACAGGTGACTGTCCAATGTCTTTCATTAAAGCTATTGTTTGTTCGACAACTTTAGTGTCAGTCCAGGGTGCAGGCACAACCTCTACTAAAGGTACATAATATGGAGGGTTTATCTGAGAAAAGAAAATAAAGTACTTAGTATATACGAAAACAGTGGATAGCGTTGTTGGTAGGTGGTGATTGGCTACTCAAACTCTGGATATCCTTTGTTATTATTCAACAAATTCGTGAAGTGCTGATAAATGGTCAGAAAGTCATTGTTATCGGTCATCTGCACATAACGGATATCCTGCGATTTATGTTGGTTGCCAAGATTTGACTGAAATCTTGCAAAGCGCTGCACAACCACAGTTTTTCTAGCTGCAAAATCAGTTTCGTTGACAATCTGTTCAATCTTGCGGAATATGGTCTGATTCTAGCCAACTTGGTCTACAGCCTCGTCAGCTAAGTATCAGGCGATATAATCCGCTCGATTTCACAGGATAATTGTTAACTATTCACCTCCGAGCAACTTGCGTGCCAAAACTGTAATCATTGACAGGAATAAATGAGCTAAAAATCATCCTTTTCGGGTTATATTATCTCTCTGTGTTAGTACATACTATTTAACTATTCACCGAAGAGGAGGTGGCTAGTGGTGGGTATTTACCTCGCCGCTTCAGGCTCGGTAAATACCACTTCATATATGACTAGATTGTGGTGACCCATTATTGGTCAGATTAACAGGCTTCCACTGTAAACAGAAAAGTGCAGCAACCACACTGGTAAGGCAACATAAATAGTTATTAGAAACAACTGCCGTCTTGCGATATTTATATTTTTTTGAGAAATATGAAATATTAGCAAGAGTTGCTAGCAACAAAGGTAACAACAAAAAGAAGATTCTTTTCCAAACAATCCAAAGCAGTGGTAATTAGTGGATACAGTGGAATGAATGACTTTTTTGTAATTGTTATCAGCAGATGCAGGTGTTTTTCAAATGTTCATTTTCTGCTGCAGAAAGGGAAATCTACAATTACTATGGCAAAAGACTATTAAACAACCTGCCGAGGTCTCTGGAACTATGCACACGCAGTATTAACTAATTTTACCAGCATGTAATGCACACTGGCTATTTGGCTGTAGTTCTTTGCACACATTAAGCTTATGTGCCTATTGCACCAGAAAAATATTTCCTGACATTATATGCATGCAATGTGTACAGAGGGTAAAATATAGGCTATATTCCTTTGCACGCATTGCAGGCCAATGTAACTTGATAATTTATTTTAACACTTAGTACATCTTAAAACATTAGCTATATTTGTGCGATGTGTTAAAAATGTTAGTTTTTTAAAAATATTTGATACTCACTGGATGAGCTACAATACACTGACTGCGATGCTTCAACGTTGAAGTGAACTTTGACGGCACAATGCAAGATGTTGAACTAGCCAGCACTGTCTTTTCAGAAGTGATAACCTTGTCCAGATTTTCAAACACTTTTTTCTTCAATTCAAGGTTTTCTGGAGTGCATTCCTAATATTTAAAACAATGTAGTTATTATGTGAATAAATAACATTATGGATGTAAACAGTCACCTGAATTGCTGAGGCAAGTAACATTTTTTTAATAGTTTTTGGCAGAAGAAACAAGGCCAATAAAAATCCTACCTCCAGGCTGGCATTATCTGACTCATCCCCAGTTGTCTTCATAGAGCACAGGAAGAGATGCCAGTACCGAGAAAGGGAGCACAAGGTGCAATGATGCTGTTACTATATGAAGGTGATTGGGGATGAGTCAGTAGCATTATGGTTCCTTGGGAAACTTGAATGTTACTTTTTCTCCCAAAAGCTCAAAGTTATAATCAATAAATTCAGTGATAAATGACTTAAGAATTATTAATTGGTTGTACCAGTATATCAAAGCAATAGATCTAAAGCATGTTAGTTTGATGAGTTTCTATATTCTTACCACCTGTCCACACAATAACGTACTTATATTGTATAGAGAGATTAGTTGCTCAGATGATAATCTTCAATTCAACCCTACCTGGACATATATAGCACCATCTAATGCTTTCTCCAGATCATCATAGCTTGCAACTAACTGAAAAGCATCCTGAGCCTTCATGCCTGGGCTACGCATCAACCCCTTAGACTCCATGTCACGTAACTGAGCCTCAATGCTCGTCATTGCGTCAGTTAACTGACTAGCAACTGTGTCATACAATGCCACATTGAAACCAGCACTGGAAAATATCTAGAAAATAAAATAGGGGATTTGATTTAATTTTTTAGTCAAGTTATATGATGGCTAATTTCTTTCAAGACTATTGCAACTGTGACATCTTGCTTAATTAAGAAGTGATTAACACATCACTTAATAAATGCAATATTGCAATAATTATTGCAGTATTGAAAATGCAAATCAATAAATTTCAGAGCAAGTTAGAAAGTTGTCGTGCTGAAAAGAACATCCAGTTTGCACAGACCGAATGTACAGAGCTGCGTCATCACTATGGAATTAACTTGGGGATTGATTTTAGATGTCTCTTGGTCGGGGTAAGATGCCTGAAGTATGCAAAGAATTAGACATCCAATAATAACGGCTTCAATTAAATAAGTTAAATTATTATGAAATCATAACATATTTTGAATGGTCATCAAATAGAAAAGAAGTTCAAGATTTTTAAAGCACTTACCACTGACCAACATCTTCCTATCAACCCACTAGTGAGAAAAAAAAAAAAGAAATTTAGGTCTATAATAAAAACTGATAAGCAGGCATGTGTATGCACTGTATCTTAAGTCAGTACCAAAATGCATGCATAAACCTGAAAGCTTACAAATATGAACTCATGAATCTCATGTCCTTAGAAGCTTCTTTCACATTTAGTTTCATACAACATTTTGGTAAACTTTAAAGCCAATCACACTAACCTGTGAAGTATTCAGATTCCAGGGCATTGTTTGCTGGTTACAGGATGGTATGTACAATTTTAATAAAAAAATCTCTGGGCAAATCAATGATTTTTTTATCATTTCTCAATTGTAATATCCTTGATGTGTACATGTATTCTTTTCCACTGCAGTTACACATGCAAAGGTACCTTCACTAAAATTCTGCCATTTAGTCTACACTCTGCATTTAATTGGTACAGGTAATGACTGTCAAAGAGTTTTGTAGCTGCAATGGTAACGGTTTAATCAAGGCAACTTTGTTTGTTTTAGTAATTACCTACAGTGTATCAATCAAATGCATTACTATTGGAGTTAAGACAAACAAAGTCGAGTTTTAGTGAATATACTTTTATTTCCTTTTACTTTATAATTATTATTTATTTATTACACCAACCTGCCAATTATTGCGACCTTTCCTTTACTGCTTGGTGAAGATGCCATTGCTATGAAAATGGTATAGGAAAAACACCCCTTTTAGTAAAAATATCAGGAAATACTCAAAAGCAAAATGGGGAGGGGGACGGGTGAGACTGTCTGGAATTTTAAAGGTTGAACCTTAGAGAAGCTGTAAAATAAGTGTAACAATCACTGCAGCTGCTAGTATTGCTTGGAAGCAAGGATAGTTAGTCAGGGCTTATTTAACAAAGTAAAATGAGCAGCAAAGTTGGTGCAATGCTAGATAGTCTACAAAAATGGCTACAAAGGTTGTTATTGTAAACTTATGTCACACCATTTTGCTGCTCAGTTACTTTGTCTAGTAACACCTTACTGCTGCTGCCGACCTGCATCTCTGGGATCAATAGTAACCAGCATTCATTTAAAACTAATTGTTTTCCTGAAAAAATCACATGGAATATCACCTGATACATAGCCAAGAAAGCCATAGATTGGGTTGGCTAACATCAGTCAATAATCCACAAGATTGAGCAGGGTAATCCGGGTTCAAAATAGCAGCTGCTGGCTGCCGCTGGTAGCCGGCACTTTGACCACACTTGCCGGCGACTTTTCACCGAAGAAAATTAAAAGATGTCATGCTTTGATCGGCCAACTGAAATCAAAGTTCCTATAATGTAATATGTTACAGCCAAGCAGCCAAGCTTTTTGGAAGCGTTTTAAAACTAGTAGAAAGAGTAGAAGGTTTGAAAATTTGAAGCGCACTGTAAAAGTTGAAAAGAATAATTCTTGTTCACCACGAAAGGCTAACTCTTTTTGCGAAGTGTGAAATGGCGTACAAGTTTGTCTAGACAAGCCATTGCGTTAACGCCTTTATGTTTCTGCACCTGTAATCAAGATTTATTTTGCAAAAAAACTTGTTTTTTCACTCGCTCAAATTATTGTTTGACAGAATATGGATTTCCCATGTTTGTGAGTGAAGAGTTGCATATTTACGCTTGAAGAAATGCCTAAGAAAGAGAGCCATTCATGATGCCTTGTTTGGACTGGAATTGTTGCAATGAAACATGTTAATTAAAATATAGATTCTGACGCTGGCAGTAAGAAAGGGAAATTTCAATTCAGGACGATTTTGCTCATTGCTAGCCAACCCATGGATTCTTGGCATATTTTCATTAATAAGTGTAGCCCTATGCAGACAAATAGCTGGGGGAAAAGAGCCCTTGACAAAAAAAGCTGTGATTTTATTTTGAACCCTGGTAATTCTTTTATTATTCATTTATGTTGCTTTTATTATGCATTTTACAGCTATACAAACTGGTTATCCAGCACTTTTTACAACATCATAAGAATACTGGCAAAATGTGTAAAAACACCAGTTTCGTCATACCAGAGCCTGCAATTCACGGACTTCTGGTCATCATATGCAGATGCAGAGCTTATTCCACTCAAAGCATCAGAGTCTGTAATCTCCATGCTGACCCAGGGTGCATTTAGTGTAGGTTACGCCGAAGATCTTCCGCATGGGTTTTAAAACTTTGCGGCGTACTGGCGTGAGATCAGAGTTTATGGCGTACAGCAGCGGGAGGAGAAGATGACATTTGGCGTAACCCTGGCCTGCACATTCATTCCTACTGGTGCTGGTGTATCAGTTGCTATGTGACTACATGAGGCAAAGTTGCCAGAGTCTTCCGGCCTCTCTTTCGCAGCTAAGTGGCGGCAAGAAAGCTGGTAGCAAAGCAGCATTCCTCGTTGAAACGGCGTAGGATTTTGGCCGCTTATCAGGCGCTTGACGCGGAATTTTGAAACCCTTGGCGTGATCTTCGGCATAGGATTTATGTAGAATGCACCCTGGATGCTGATCAAAAGAAAAGCGGGCTCTCGGGATGAGAATGGTACATTCCAGGATATTTACTATGTTATGATGATGGACAACAAGGGAGTCCTGACCATATAATTTGATATATGGGCATCACAACATTCGTTAAATAATAACACCCCATACAACCCCATTTACTCTCTCCTACCTAGTGTACCTTACAGTAGTTGTTATCTTGGCCTTTCCACCTTTATATCACATGTACATATCCCACACTGCACGAGTTCGAAGTCATGTGATTAACGTTTCTCGTGACATTAATTAATCTGATTTATTTAATAATATTGTGCCAGATCTTCAAATGTTATAAAGCGACATAATATTCCTATTTGATCTGTAAGATAAATGATGGGTTTGATAATATTCATTTAGGATATTTATGTTCCTTCTTTGGCTTATATAAAATTTAAATTTTTAAAAAACCCTGAAATTAAGACCAGCAAAATTGATTTGCTGCTACGATAACATGTACGTTTCGTGACAGCAGACGCTGGTTTAAACTGAGGTTCACAGAGCGTTATCGATTATATCACAATTATTTTCCAAAAAAAAATCCCCCAAGGAGAGAGCAATTATTATGCACATACCTAGACTTGTTTACGACCTTGGGACGCGCCGAAACTTCCTGAGATGAACTAATAAAAGAAGGTGACAACAAATTACAGCATCGCTTAATCTGTGCTGAGCCCGCGTGACTTGCTGGGCTGAAGATTAGTCTTCTAGGGAGGGGAGGGGTGCGCCATATTCACAAGATCGTTAAATCAAAGCTACGTTCAACAAATTTATCTGAAATATCGACAGAAATACAAAAAGAATATTTTTAAGACTGCTGTAAGGTTTTAAACGAGAAAAGTGCTGAAAATAATAGGATATGTTTCAAGCGCAATGCTACGCCTATATCCACCCTGGAGAAGTTTGATGGGTTCTAATCTGCTGATTGGCTGACAGTGAAAATAATCAAGCAGGGTGGGTCGGGGATTCCCCGTGGGAAAAGTCCCGGGGACGAACGTTGATAATGAACTGTCGTTGTTCGTAGTTTCGTTTCATCAAGAAGATTTTGGAAAGATTTTCCGGTGAAAAAGGTGAGGCTTTTTTCCATGTAATTAGCATGGGTCTTGAAAAGGGTACGAAGTTCATCATCGGAGTTTTTTGGTTGATTATATCAGCTATAATTTCCCTAACTTTGACACTAGTTCACTTCCTGTTTCAGACACACTTTAATACGTGATCGCTTTTCATTTTGTAAGGTACTCTACAGAAAGCAGAGGAATGCGTGTTCATGTTGAAATCGTCTCTACACTTTAGAAAGTACTGGTTGTTAATAACGGATTCAGTTCTTATTCGATCTACGTACAGCAATGGCTTCGTTTCAGCCCCCAAGTCATTTATTTGAGAGAAACATATCCCTGAATGATCTTGACTCGGCTTTGGACGTGCGGGAGATCGTACGCAAAGATGTCGTGGTCCCAGAAGACGAAACGAAACACCGCTATTTGGATTCTTCGACCAAGTTTTCATTTGTCCTGCCGTCGTTCCAAGACTTCCCTATCGAGTTCCGCAAATTCGTGTATAGCTTTCTAGTCGATGGCCACATTCTGAGAGAACTGGAGGCAGCGAGGAGGCTCAATTGGTGTCCATCTTTGTGCCGTATGGTTACCGTGAATACTCTGGGCGATGGAAACTGCCTGATGCACGCAGCTTCAATTGGAATGTGGGCAGTAAATGACAGATATCAGACTCTGAGAAAAACCGTCTACGAAGCACTCGTCGAGGACGTGGCAGGTACAAGTAAGTTAAGATGTTAAAGGGATTGGGGGAGGAGGGGGTTAGTGGTCGCCTTTGCCCCTAAAATGTGCAGTATAAGTTTACCCTCCCCCTGCAATACTGTGATTAGAAGGGAAAGAGAAAAGAGGATTAGTGGTTCATAATCTAAAGATAGTTTCATTACACTTTCAGCATCTCTTTTGTTGGTATTTGGGGTGTAATAATGGTTTCAGCAAGGCTATAAATTGCATAAGGAAGTAAAATGGTTCTGTTTTGTTTGACATTCAAACAGAATAATGTTCAGTTAAGTTTCTATGGGAACATTATAAAGTGGTCATGGCTGGCTGGAAACAGAAAAAAATTGAATTCATGCTCTTGGCTTCCTTTTTATCTTTTACACCAGAGTAATTAAAACAGAACTTATTAATTATAAATAGGGTATACTGGTAAAATTACAAAATATCATAATTACAATCATGACCGGCCAAACAGTACATGAAAACGTTATTGAGAACCCTGCAGTCAGACAAATTAATATTCATATCTACTCAGTTTTGAGCTTGTTTAACTATATATTTTCTGTCTACCACTCATGTTGCTACATGTATTTAATATACAGTTACTACTAGTAGTCAAGTCTTTGCTAAAAAGTCCTTTGGTACTGTTTTTTTCTTGATTTTAGGATTTTACCACAGCCGCTGGAAATCTGAAGAAGAGCGTCAAATATCAAAGCAGATTGGTGGTGGGTACGAAAGAACAGAAGAACAGTGGAATCATGAATGGGAGGAAGTTATTCGACACATTTCTCAAACTGAATTCCCATTTGGTCCAAGTGGTGCGCAGTTTGGAAGCCTTGAAGAAATCCACATATTTGTCCTTGCCAACATTCTGCGTCGTGCCATCATAGTGCTGTCTGATGAGACTCTGAGAGGACCTTATGGCGATTCATACTCTCCAATAAACTTTGGAGGTATTTATTTACCTCTGCTCTGGGACTCTGTTGACTGTGTTAAAAGTCCATTGGTAATTGGCTATGCAAATGGTCATTTTACTGCAGTTGTGAGTATCGAAGATGGGAAATTGGATCTCGGCACTGAAAACAACCCAGCTCTAAGCAGCTCAACTAATTGCCTTCATGCAGTGCCATTGGTGAAATTCGGTGGAGTGGAGCCATTGCCAGTTCATTTCCTTTATGATCACGAAGAACCCTTAGCAAGTGGCCGTCTTCGCCAGTATCTGGATTGTGCAAAGGTTTCCATTTCCAGCAATCTGGGAGACACCAGGCAAACAGTACTTGTTGCAAAATTGCATTTTTCTGAGCAACCCCGCTGTATGAAAGAACTTATTGATGGGTACTTTACAAAGGCCAGGGAAGAATATGAGCGTGTGTTGAGACACAGTCAGCTTCATGCTCAGTTGCAACCAGGTATCCAACAGCCAGCTCTACAGATTGTTCCATGTCAAACTCCGGGCTGCAGTTTCTATGGATCCACCGAAACTGGTAACCGTTGCTCTAAATGCCTTAATGAGTATCTAAGGACCTTGGGACCTGCTTGTGAACCGCAGCAAAGTGTCCCCACTGGACAGATTCAGCAACATGTTCCAGTAACAACACAGCAACCACCAAATGCCAGTGCGTGGCAGCAAACTACCACAACAGTACAAGCACCGCCTAACACCAGTGTGGCACCTTCCATGACCCTCCCTGTGGCAAGTTCTGCTAAATGTCGCACTGCAGGATGCAAGTATGGATCTGTGCCTGGCAGAGGTGGTCTTTGTGAGAGGTGCTTTGAAGCTGAGAGAAGTGCTGAAGAAATGGCTGCAAGCATGAATTACATGAGTTTGGCATCCGCGAAGCATTGTTCCAACAGAGTGAATGGCTGCGAGTTCTTTGGTTTGCCTGAACATCATAACTTGTGTTCCAGGTGCTACAGAACCTTCTGTCTTCGCATGGAAAACACTTTGGGGGTTCCATCGCCAACTGGATTACCGCCAAGTAGTCCCACACAACCAACACCTCCAAATCAATGCCAGAATTCAGGCTGCCCATTTGCAGGTGTCCCTGCATTGTATGGTATGTGTGTACAGTGCTACACTGGGTGTATACACACTTTCATAACCTCTGAAGGGAGATCAGTTGGAAGTGTAACCCAAGCTGCACCGCATCTGCCAGCACCACCAATGGATGTCAGGAGAAAGAATCAGTTACCAACAGGTGGTAGGGCAAAAGGCGTCTTGTGCGCTTCTCCTGGTTGCTGCAATGAAGGAATCTTTCAACTGTCTGACCTGTGTGCAGAGTGCCACGCAAGAAAGTCTGGTCCATCACCACAAGTGAGGAACACTCCAGTCTCTGCGGCAAGTGCGGTGAGTTTCCCAGCGGCGCCACCTCCTCCGAGTTCCATGCCTGCATCGGCTGCTTCGACTCATCATCTGACATCAGCTCTTGCTGGTGCCATTGGGTATTACTGTTCCAACCCAATTTGCAAGAACCCAATAAGAAAGGAAGGAAGAGGCTTCTGCCAAAGTTGTGAATGCCTGCATCCTGCAGCTAGTTTGCAACAGCCAAGTACCAGACCAGTTGGTTTGGCAACCACAGCGTCAAGCATGCCACCAAGACAAAACACACCAGCTTACACCAGCTGTTCCACCTCTCAAACCACTCCTGGGGCCTCATCTTCCCAGGAGGTAGGATGTCCTCGTCAAGTAGCCGCACCACAAGCACCGTATGCTGAAGCTAACACTGGTAAGTGTGCTATGGGCTGTGGAAAGCCAGCGGTGCAGGAAGGTGGTTTGTGTGAAGTTTGCTTTGCTGCAGCATTTCAGCTGGAATTAAACAGACAAACAGTCTCCCAGCCATCCAGACAACAAGGAGCTATGGCATCTGGAGTTACAGGGAATCAGGTATGCTCTCAACTGATGTGAATTTGATTATAAGAGTCACCAATCTATGCAAGGGTGGTTTTCACCAAGTGTCAATTAAACTAACTTGCATTTTCTTTTGTATTACTACACTTACATGTGCATATGTAGTGATTTATTTTTCAACCAATCAGAGGTAGAACCATGTAAAAGTAAACTGATATTATTATGACTCGCTTGAACTGGCGTTTTCCTGAGCTCTAGTCACACTCAGGCTTCATGCATACATGTATGTATTTTCTCAAAGGTTTGATTAGTTCATTAGTGAGATTGTTTGCATCCTCTGTAATTGGCCAGTGATTATTGGTTTTCTGAGACTCGATTCAAGTTTCAAAGTCAGGTTTTCAGCCTGTTTTCCCCCAACAATTTGTGAGTTTCCATTTAGCTACAGTGTAAAATAATGGAGTAGAAGCATTCACAGTTCAAGTTACATGGAACTTGTTTGTACAATCACAAAAGCCTCTTACCCAAGACACTAAACAATGACAGTCTAATGAACCTTGAATATAGGCAAACCTACATGGAACTCTTAACTAATGTTTTAAGCCAGACCTCTGTTCTGTGATCTGATTGCTTTCTTTTTTGTTTATTTTCAAAGGTTGAGCAAAGAAATATTGTTGAAACAAGCTCTGGTAGAAATCAGCAACAGACAGAGCCAATAACAGCCAAGAAAAAGGTAACACCACTGCCGTGTATTTCAACAGCATGTATGAGTTTTGGTACCCCAGAACAAAATGGCCTGTGTGATGATTGCTATCGCAAGAAGGGCATCAGACAGCAAGGCGTTTCATCAACTGCTGAATCTAACCAACGACAGGGTTCAAGCATCAGTAGCAACACTCCCAGAGCTCAAACTACTGCACATAATCATCTCCTTGGCAATAGTTTTCAGCCAGCATCTTATGGGCTTCAGGGTCCTGTACAAGTCTCCCAGCCTCAAAGCGCATTGTATGAATCGGGCACTGCACATCAGAATTCAAATGCTGGAAACGATGTCTTCCATGGTCAGAAGTGCCGTGGCACCAACTGCACCCTGTTTGGAACTCCTGAGACAAATGGCTACTGCTCTCGGTGCTTTTTGGAAAGCACAATACCTCAGTCATACCCACATTCAATTCCAGGTAATGTAATCGCTGTGATTGTTTTTCCATGATCAGGCATTTGTTAAACTGTGATCAAATGCCCTTACTATAATGAAGGACAAATGCAGCATGGTTGAGAGGGGAAGGAGGGGATAAAGTGATGCTAGTGCGAGATCATTTTAGATAGCATTTCATAATAAATCAGTGATACGTAAAACCAGAAACAAAGCTCACATCACACACCCAATAGCGATTCCTCTTGGCATTTGCAAGATACATGTAAAACTGAGATGGTCAGCATGCAGAGAGTTATGTACATTGTATTTTTTTTAATTTCAATTTGTACTTACTAATAGTATTATTAAGTACTGAAAAGTACTTAATGTACCAGCAAATATTGATGTACACATTGAATTGAGTATCAACTTTTGACTATTTTTGTCAGAGTGAATAAATTAATATTTATGTCAATCTTTTGGCAGATTTCCCACCTGAAGTTTTGTCGTCAGCTGTTGCATCTCGCAACACATCATCAGAGAAGTGCACAGTAACTGGTTGTGCCAATTTTGCTGCACGAGACAGGCATGGTCATTGCCAACAATGCTTCACAAGATTTTACCCTGAAGTCGTCCAACGTGAAACACTTGTTCAAAGACAGATGTCTGGACCCATTGGAAGTATTAATTAGTGATTGTTAATGGAACTTGTTCTATAACTTAGTACCAGTATATTGTAAGAAACATAAACTGTCAGCAATTCTTCCTAGGATTTTTGCTGGAAGGCCATGAGGGGTTGATAGCGATTTTCAATCTTGAATGTAGGAAGCCTTCTGTGGCCTAAAAAGGAGGAATTAAGTTAACATTGGGTTAAACGTTCCGTTTTAAGCCAGGCAGCAACAATTTTCCACTTTGCAGTGAATCAAGCCAGGCAGCTCACCTGGCCTTAAATGATTGCATGTATATTTAAAAGTGCTAATCCAAAAAGCATGAATATTACATATATGTAGATGAGAATTGTTGGTGGATTTCGTTTGGGCTACAAGGAAATGAATAAATTGGAAATGTACATTAGTTAATAAATTATCCTTGTGGCTTTTTATATCAACCATCTGATTGGTTGTGGAAAGATTTACATTTGAATGAAAATAATTCATGCTTTTCAGATTTGGCACACAAAGCAGATAAAAATAAATTTAATTACATGTAGACAATATTAAAAATAAAAGAACATGTCATGGTAATACAGACCTGATCAACTTCAGGGGTAGGCTTGATTTCTGCCGTCCTCAATCAAGTCTGGTCTTTGTTCCTCCCCAAGCTACGAGAGCAGGAGCACAGGCACATTTCCCAAATAGTGGCCAGTAATCAAGCCGACTCAAGGGGTACATTGTACATGACTGTAGACTTTGGAAGAAGTCTCTATTTTCTCCCCAGAGCAACGTTAGATTAGAAAGCAAAGGTGTTTTGGAAAGGGGGAAATATAATTTCTCATAACAGGAGAAAAATCCATCTTTTATTCTTCTTATGGAGAATAAAAAATTAATATACGGAGGTCATTTTTTCCATGTTAACCTTGACAAAAATATATTTATATCTTAGTTAATACATATTTTTTAAAAAAGAAGTGGGTAGAGGGAGAAAAAGTTAAAATTAATATGTGAAATAAAAAGAAGAAAGTAATATTAGAGGAAACAACAGATGCGATCTGGAAAGATAATTATACTTGCCTCTTTATAGCTTAGGGTTTGCCAGTGTAAATTCTTAAAATTGGAAGGAGAAAAACGATCAGCTGTTAGCGTCAATAAACAGTTACACATCTCTCTGGTTCTGCACTCATTAAATGTCTGAGATTGTCCTAACAACTTCCACACTTCAATGTCTCTGACTGGTTCTTGTAAAATACACCAGTCTACCAAATGTTGCACTGTAAAAAAGTTGAGGTGGTACAACCAAGTGTACCATTTTTATCAACCAACAAAGAAGGGGGTGAAAAAATGTTGGGTGTCCTGGTCTGTACTGGAAAGAGTATTATTGACATTATTGTAAGTTACCACCACCTTGGGAACCCATTTTCCCATACTCTTTCTCCGCGTTCTACCGTGCAGCTCTACCTATGTCAGTTATCAGAGGCTGTGAACACTGTTATCAAATACAGCCAAAACAGTGTAAATTATTATTGATAAAACCATTTGACTGGGGTAGCTTGATCAAAATTTGGATATTTTTATGTTCAGCAATGATTCATCAACTATTAAATAATTGTATTATTGTGTGATGGCTGTAGGAATAAGTATGGAAAGGAAGTTGTAAATAATAAATTGCAAAGTGTGCAATCATGTAAGAGAGTTAGTTATTAAAGTTAGTTGAGTCTGACAAAAACTGAATGAGGTTCTAAGTCAATTCTTGGCGACTGCAGAAATACCCAACCCTAGCTCCTGGTTATGTTACAACATGCAACTCCCCTTCCTGCCCCCTCTATCCCCCCCATGGAAAATGAACTGTATGTTATGGCCAAGAGTACCCTCCCTGGTGGGAAGGTTCTTCCTTACACAAGCTATTTAGGTACAGTTGTATATGCAGTGCCAAAGGGCAGGGGTTTTAAGCCATTCTGGTCTGAAATAGGGTATGGTATGTGCACTCTGGTCAGCTATTAGGATTCATTTTTTGGAAGAAACTATTAAATTTCTCACAGAAGCTCATCACAGGCTTCTGATTTTTTTACGATTGTTATTCATCCATTCAGAGGTGCAATTTAAAACTTCCATAATTTGTATCCCATCTTAAATGTTTACACTAACTTAAACCAACCATGGGTAAGGTCTGGTTTGATATACTACAGGCATACAGGCTGACACAGGGTAGGGAAAATCATAATTTTGGTCTGAAATTGGGTAAGGGTTTCAGGAAGTATGCTGCACGGCCCCAACCCAAATTTCTGGAGAGTAACCCACTCCAGGGGCTCAGCCACTTTTTATTTAGTTCAAATTTTTGTGCCTGCAAGTTTCCTCTTTACTAATAAGATACCGGTTGTACATGCTTTTTAGGGTCATCACAAAAGATTGTGTGAGGTTAAAAGAGTGTCTGTGGAAGAGGCTACATTGTACGGTAAAACCTCGGGTTTCCAAACATGGTTTGCCTGTAATAATTCCCCAGGTCAGACTTACACAAGCAGATCCAGCAAAGCACAGAACACAACAGATTTATTTTTATCAAAGGCTTTATTACATGTTGGACACTTTAAAGTACACATGAATTTAATTAGCGTTTTCCACCAACACGAGGAGCCTTTGTCTGCACAGGTTTTGCAGCCTTCTGCTTTTGTCTGACTGGCTGTTGCTGTTGTGCCTGAAGAAGATAACAGGGTTTAAATGAGCACACATTTTACACAACAACAACAAAACCAGGTATAAAGATTTGGTGAATGCATCACAGAATTTCTACCTTGACAGTTTTCTTTTGTTGCTCTTTGGCCCTTGCCTTTTCTTTTGCAGCCCTATGGAAAAAAAGAAAAATGTTTACACACAAAACTATGGCACACAAGTAGTTATATTCACTCTAATTTTCTTTTTCTTAATGTGAACTGGTCCAGACATTTTTCTCAGAAATAAATTCCAATCAGAGACACTCCATGAGCATCTCAAACAATGTAGGTATAAATGAGATCATCACAGAAAAATAACTGGACAACAATTTGCAGATTGTATTAATGGCTAAGAAGATTTAGAAGCTAATTTCTCCTTTATCTTTATTTGCTTCTTTCTCAAAGACAATAGCTTACATAAGCTACATTATTAAAAACTAGCCATGGTATATTGCAATTCCTGAGTTTTGATTGGTTAACAGGCCCTGGTATCTGAGCTCGCATACATGTACCATGGACCACAAAAGTCTGGTAGGCATATGCACCAACAAGAACAGCTGGGAAGCTCAGATATTGCAATTCTTTGGGTGTTTTTATAAAACAATAATTGAAAGGCTGCAAAAGAAAACGTCCTCCTGGA
Source organism: Meandrina meandrites (assembly GCA_963693305.1). Lineage (NCBI taxonomy): Eukaryota > Metazoa > Cnidaria > Anthozoa > Scleractinia > Meandrinidae > Meandrina > Meandrina meandrites. Next base: position 14,376,488 of record OY855906.1, read on the forward strand.
ATTTTGTCAAAATTGAACATTGTCAAAACAACTCCAAATTTTGCATGTAGCTTTGTTTATGTGTGTTTAACATTGCCCGGTATTTCTTTCGCTGTTGTTTGGTCTCTTTCTCCATAAATTACGCATGCAAAAAAACACGGCTTTCGCTTGCAACGTCTTAATTGGATAAGGCATAAACAAAAGAAGCCTTTCATTTGTTGAAACAATGAAATCAGCGAAGGTTAACCGGTTAACCAGTTACGGCTGTTTTAAACCAAGCTCTAAGCCCTAGCCTAAACTTTAACTCTAACCCTAACTCCAAGGTTTAGGGTTAGCGTTTCAGTTTGGGGTTAAAATTTGGGATTAGGGTTAGCATTTGAGCTATAAACCAAACGCTTAACCCTAGGCCCGCGGTTAGCCTTGAGTGCTGAGTTTGCTTGCAGTTAGCTTTCACTCCGGTTTGCTTGCGGTTAGCTTTCACTTCGGTTTGCTTGCGGTTAGCTTTCCATCCGGTGTGCTTGCAGTTAGCTGGTTTTTTTTTTCCTTGTTTGGCTCCACAACACTCGACTACTTTTGTGACACGACACGCGCTCTGTCGATTCGATTTAACGAACGCGAAGTAAACATGCATGGCGGTCGCCGTCGACGTTAAATTTAACGCTGGTTTTCATACTACATCTTAGTTTTGCTTTCAGTAAAGCACTGTTTGCTCTCACTTCTCCAATCCTTGCATCATCGCATCACACACACTACAAAAAATCCCGCGAAATCAAGACAGGACTTCACGCACTTTTTGGTTTTCGGCTGCATCGATTGATCGATCGATCGATGAATATTTAATGAGGTACCGGGAATTTTGTCGACAGGAGAGGTCCTGCCCGCAACACTCCAACAATTTTGATAAGTCTAAAACCAGCTCGCTTATCGGCAACTTTGATGCCGCAGCATCCCAGCCAACACTGCAAAACTCGTGCTGACAAAGTTCCCGACAAGAAACCTGCCTTAGACTTCCCGCCTGGATCAACCTGCCTTTGTCGGACAACTTTCACCTCCAGCGCCTAAAATAGCGCTATTGTGCAAACAAAGTGCAGAACAACCCTCAGTTCTTCGAGAGATGCTATTGACTTGCGAGTATCCAGACTTAATGATGTCCTTCAACCACCAGACGGTTGCACTCAAAGCATTTTATTCTCACAAGCAAATCGCCATCTTTTTTCCTTTTCTCACACGTCAGCTCAACCTCACAATGTGGTATCCAGTCCCTTTCTAACCCCCCCCCCCCCCCCCCCCCAAGGCAAATCAAAATGAAAACATGGCTGCGGCATCGCAATTTCTTGTAATGGCGCGTTTGAAGTTCTTCTCGCCTTCCCGTTACACTTACAAAACCCTACGAAGAAAGATGACCACGCATTGTGTTGAAAAACTCATACTACTGGCTGACTGTGAAGAATGAAAGCTGCAAGCACTTTATTTTCATTTCTGCATACGATAATTATCGACAGGAAAGCAAAGACACACGAAATGAGATACAGGTCAGTGTAAAGCACACATAAACAAACCTGCATGTGAAATTTGGAATGTTTTTGACAATGTTCAATTTTGCCAAAATTCGAGGGGGACGTTTTCTTTCGCGGCCCTTCAATTGTTTTATTATTCCACTTACACTTGTTGGATATAAGATAGGTATACAGGGATGTAGTTAAACATTTTGACAGCCGTTTTTTTTTGTACTCAATTGGCGGTTATCTGGGACATAGGTGCAGAAGATGGTGCCAACAGCACCATCCCTCTTGGGGAAATTAAGCCGGGAAAATCAAGCTGACAGCCGGGTATTTATCCCTGCTCCCGGCTATTATCTACATCCCTGGGTATAGCTATTGTCATGCATACATGTACAACATATTTTCAGCTGTTTGGTGTAATCTTTTTTCAAAAGTGAGGAATGTAAAACACTTGTAACAAGTTGTATGTACATGTAGGTTTGTTTATTTTCTATTTGTTCTTAAACACCCAATATCGTTCATGCCCTATAATTCAAGACAAGGTTGCCACGAAATGGCAAATGTTACAACAATACATATACTGTACACTGTAAAAGCAAACTGTTCACATGCTAAAGTTTTTGCCTTTATTGCTTGTATGTTTAGTGGAAACCGTCTTAAACAAATAACATTAGACAGACTAACCTGATAGCTTGTTCACGCTGGGCTTTCCTCACTTCAGGTTTCTGGTTTCGTTTGGCTAGGATGTTCTCCAGAGTGGCACCCTGAACTGAGCGTTGGAACTTAATGTTACGCCTAGTTCGTTTTTTGGTGACCTCCTCAGTGGTACCCTTTTTGTGCTTTCGCCGGTACAGGACCGTCCATGTGATCTTACGGGGATTGCGGCGCATTAGCAAGGCCCTCTCACATTTCTTGTTGAGGAAGTTAAAGACCTAAAGATTCAGAAGAACTTTCTTAAGTACCAGTACATAACTTTCAAATCAAAGCAATTATTTCAGACTTACAGGAAAAGCATTATACTTTTAGAGATGTTTCCAATTTGAGTGACAAAAATCTTAACCAAAAGAAGTTGGTTTTAAAGTACATCTAAATAGATGACGACTGGTAGTTAAAATTTCTAAACCTGGGCAAAAAAATAATGGTTTACTTGTTTCATTGTCCTGTTCATTCAGATTTTAAATGGGCAAAATGCAAACTGTACTGGCCAGGTGCGGGAGCAACTCAAGTCATAATATTATTATGACTATTATTACAGTGTACTTGTGCAGGCCACACTGTTATTGTTACTGGCCAATAACAACAGTTGTTACTGGCCAATGACAATAGTTTTGTTGGTGTTGAGCCCTATAAACTAATCAAAGAGCATATACCACTCCAAGAGAAGTTTATGATTATCAAACAGGTAATGAAAATTTATATGTGAAAAATCTTTGCAGTTATACAAGCAACTTAAGAAATTGCAAGCATAACTTCAGGCTTGGACGGGATTTGAACCTATGACATCTGCAATCTTACCAACTGAGCTATTAAGCACTCTGGGGGATGGTCACTTTGCGAGCTCGTGATAGACATGTACCCACAGAAGATGAAGAAATATATGTGAATTTATAAAATATATAAATATCTTGAGCTGCGTGGACGATTGAATATAACTGGTAACATTTCCGAATTTCCTCTGTGATGAGGATGATGAGGTCAGGAGCGTCTGAACTGCGATATAAGTTTCACCACAAGTCAACTAAACGGTTTAATTGTACCCTTCATTATATACTCTGCTGCAAAGAGAACGTACGTACCTTTCCATCAAGCCGACAGTACCTTTTGCCATGGCCTGGGTAGATCTTGTACCCACTGTAGTTACACAACTCGAGCCTTAAAAATACCACAGTCCAGATTTAATAAAAAAGCAGCTTTGTTTTATAAATTATAATGGACAGACTTAGTGACTGATAAGTCACAATGTTATAATTAAGGCTTGCACATGGGAATCTGTGCTAAAACAAGAAGCCATGTCGGTAAAATCATCTGACTGTAGTACTACTACAAGAATTAAAATATCACTAGAGTTTTATATTTTTATGCTTAGAATGTCCCGTCATATGAAACTACAGTACTTGAGCTTGATTTTTGTTGCTAGTAAACGTTTATTTTTGGTGGATTATAGTCTGGATGCAAAAGGATTTCTATCAAACTTACTTCATCGCGTACGATGATTATTTTGGTGGAAGAGAAGGAAAATCGGCGTGCATGCGCATTAGACCATCGATCGATTGCGACCGAAGAGCAGTATGGGAATTTTTCAATATGGCGGCCCGTAAGAGTTGAATTGCGGTTGAATACAAACTGAAACAACGAGTCGAAACAATAACAAAACGCAACTGTATTTTAGTAGGAAAGAAATGGCTAAGAATTTGGAAGGCCAAGGCAGCAGTAAAAGCAAATCAAGAGACGCAAAAGAAAGTGAGAGACCACAGGTGAAGGCCAGTCCGAAAATTCAAGAACATTCTTTTCTGACTGACAGAACAGACGTTAAGCAAATGGAAAAAGGTTTGCTAGATCTCATGCACGATTTCAATCACGGAAAACTTCATGCGTTCGGGAAAGACTGCACTATTGAAAAGATGGATAAAGTGCGCGAGCTTCAAGAACGATTAGCTCAGGTACATTTTGAACTTGACGACATGACTGAGGGATTTGGAGAGGAAGAAGAAACAAGAAGTGGAGGAAATCTGGAGAAATTAATGAAGAACTTAGAAAGTCTCAGTTCTACTGTTCAAAGTTTACATCAAGAAAGTTCTACACAATAGAAAGGAAAATTTTACAACCGCTGAAGACGCAGGATCGATGAATGTTTACACTGTCAACGGGCTATAATTTTCCTGTCTTTCCTTGGTCACTCAAAAACTACAGGATACATTGCTGATGCAATCAATAATATTTTGAGGTCATTTAGTGGAATTCTTAATATAAAGCTGGGTTTTTTTTTGCTTATCAGTTTTTTGTCCTTTCAAGCAGAGGTAGACTCAATTACCAGCTTCTGTTGACAGTTAGGAAATGAGCCTGATGCTCCCCCTACCCCCCCCCCCCCCCCCACCCACCAAACTCTCGGAAGCTGTGGAAATTGAGTCTACAGAAGAGGCAAAAAATGTTAGAAGCTGACAGGTACAAATGTTAAAAGACACAGTCATATTATATTCCACTGAATAAACGGTTTATTATTAATATTCTTTTCCATAATCTAGCAGTCGGTGACAAGGGGGGTGGGGGGCATTATGGTAGTCTTGTATTGTAAAATTCCAATGATAAACCGCCCCAAATCTCAGATGCAGAAATATTTCAGATAACCAAGCCCCTCCTTCCGCTTGAATATAAATTATAAGCCCACAAGCTCATAATTTTTTATAAGTATCTTACGATAATAAATCACTCTACTGTATTCTTCAAATAATCAGTCCCCCCAACCTACTTCCTGGGGTGCTTTTCTCTTCAAAGTGGCCCTTCCCACTTTGAGGGTAAAAGCGTCCAGGGGACAAGGTTGCCCCCTCCCCCCCCCCCCCCCCCCCTAAAGATAAGCCCAGCAAAAAGTCTTTTGAACACACATAAGCCCATAGCTTAATATCCAAAGTTTATGGTACAGTGAAACCACTATTATCCAGATCTCGATTATCCGGATTTCTCGATTATCTAGACTTGCTTCTCTGGTCCCATTATTTCATGAATATTAACAATGAAACAGAACATCAAAGTCTTGCCCAGATTTTTAGTGCCCTATTATGATGAACATCGTTTCCACCAACTCTGACATGTGATTGATCTTTTTGGGGTATTTGTTGTTATGTATTTCTCCATTAAACACAGTTCTTCCATAGATTTTTGCGCAATGACAAAAAGGTGTTCGTGGAATGCTCGTAGTTCAGTAACCAGGCATTACATTGTCTGGCTCATTAATATTCATATTTTGATTATCCAGACTCTCGATTATCCGTACTATTAAGTCCGGTCCCCACAAGTCCGGATAATTGATATTTGACTGTATTTGCACCTGTTTTGATGGGTATATGTATTATAAACAGTTGTGCTATACATGTATGCATGACAACTGCATTTTAATCAGTTTTCTCTCTGCAGTGTCATTGTACAGCATTAACAGAGACAATAGCAGACTTAAAATAATATGTTGATATATATTTCCATACAATTAACAGTTTATTTGACTGAAAGCTCTATTCTTTACCCGTCTTTATTACATGACTTTCTGCTTGATAGCCTCTATGTATGCCCCACGGGCATGTTTAAAAACATAAAATGGCAAAATTATATTAAAGATAAGAACCAGAGTTATATAGGTATGTCCTAAAACCTGAAAAGAAACGAAATTTCCTTGCGGTTAGCTTTTACTCCGGTTTGCTTGCGATGAGCTTTGACTCTTGTTTGCTTGCGATGAGCTTTGATTCCGATTTGCTTGCAGTAAGCTTTTATTTGTTGGTTAGGGCAGCACTCTATAATATTTCGCCATTACGTGTTTTAAACATGCCCATGCCCCACACGTCATAAAGTATCTTTCAATATTGCTCAGGTATTCTGTACTGTCCGGTTACACTGAATTTTATGCACAGGAACACTCAGAATTTTTCTTACTTTGCAAGTGAATTAATAAGTTTGGATTGACCTAGTAATGCGTTTATGCAAGTACATTGGTCATTGACCCCTGTTTAAAGACCTGGTGAATGTTAACAGGAGCTTTAGGGACAATAATTTATATTCAAAAATTGTAGTTAGAATAATATTTTAACAATATTATTCAAGGTAGTGCTAAATAAATAAATTTTTATCCTTGTTGTTTTTGTTGATGCTCATGATTTGGGGATGCAGCTTAAATTTTTGTAACCTTTATGCATCAGTCAATTGAAACTCCGGCCCCCCAACCCCCGGGACTTAGCGGGGAATTTAACACTTACCAAGTGTTAAAAAACGGCTTATTTCCCCGCCCCTAGGGCCAAGACGTCTGTTAAAAGCCCCGCTACATCCGAACCGAATGGAGAAATACAGTCGACTGAATGAATGAATGACAAACTTTATTATTATAAAACGTCAAAATGATAAACATATCTAATATCTAATATATACTGTTTTACGTGTTTGCCGTGCTCCCGATAAATCCAGCCTTCAAGGGAAAATGAAAACGGTTCGAGTTATCGGGATTTGAGACTGAGCAATAGAAAATAACGAGAAACTGGTGTTTTACTATTCATACAGTCTGTATTTTCAGTAAATAAAATTTGATTATAGTATAAAGAGGTCGAGTGAAAATGGAACAATGTATTTTTAAAATTAGCCGTTTATATTGCAACGTAACGTAACGTGAAACAAAGCAGAGCAGCAGAATAGTCAGAATAAGTACGCCCTTTGAAAGAATCGTTATCAACCTCCACAAACAAACTGAACGTCTGCAGCACGTCAACAGCGTGGAACAGTCCCAGGGGCACAGTTCATATTTTGAGTGGCGCTTCGGAGGCCGGTTTGACTCGTGACTCGTTTTCATTTCAAGATAAAATCAATTTTTTGGACTATAGTACACTGCTTGTTTTGACTTGGCACGTATTGACAGACATGGTTCGAGTTATCGAGGGTAAAATTATATAGAAAATGACCTGAAGGCAAACGAAAATTGGTTCGAGTTAGCGGGAGGTTCGAGTTGCCGAGGGTAAAATTACAGAAAATGTTTGACGGAAATCGAGGGGAAATCGATTTTGGTTCGAGTTAGCGCGAGGTTCGAGTTATCGGAAGTCGACTGTAACTTAAATCGATATCGTTGGTCTATTTGAAATTCACCTGCTTTCGTTTCTATCATTAAAAGCTCCAGCCTCTTAAGCTGCAATTTCCATGTGCGGCGAAAGCTGGCCTTCAATATGCCGATTTTACTTTTATTAGATGCAGAAGTCCACGTTTATTTTGATGTTAAAGTTCTGTTAAATCACCGCTCCACGGCCCCGGTCTACTGACAATTTGTTTAATCCACCGCCCATCGGGGCCAACGCGCCGTTAAAAGTGCGTTAAATCCCGGCTTTGGACGCGTTAAATCCCCGCCAAGTCCCGGGGGTCGGGGGGCCGGGGTTTCAATTGACTGATGCATTATGACCTAAAAACGGACGAGACGAACAAGGTGTAAGAAGCATCTTCACTGAGAAGTGGATTTTTTAATGTATAAATTAAAAAGTAGCCAAGACAGCCAAGCGTCTACATGAAAGCGAGGTTTGCATTGACCTTTTTGTTGATAGACGTAGCATCTGGTTAGCATGGTAACAGGATAATATATATTTGAAAAGGAGCAAGAACAAAGTCGACTCTAGCCTCACTTCCGTTCAAAGGCCTGACCACATGGCCATCTCCCAAATCGTTGACTTTAAACTTTAGTTTCAAATCATTAACTGAAGCATTAGCCCTAAACTTTATGTTCAGAAACTCAGTAATAGTTATTGATCTTCACGCTCCGTTGTTTGGTTTTGCTCGTTTCAATTATTTCTTAAGTAAGCGTCAATGAAAATACTTGTGGTAAAAATTCTATTTTCACCGTTTCCTACCGGGAAAGCTCCAAGGCATGCACTGTTTACTAACTGTACTGGCACCAATACGTCTGCACAGCTATAATGTGCTCTTAAAAAAAACTTTTTTTAGTATATCGAAACTTAGCTATTAGACGAGCTTTATGCGACTCTAAAAACCTGGACCCTTGCCGATGCTCTACGGTTCAACTGTAGATCATTAGCAGGGGGTCTAAACTTTAAGACACGTATGAAGGAAATCCTTGACTCCTCTTCGCAAGAAATGTGTTAAGAAATCAATTTACTGATCTATCAGAAAAAAGAAAAGCCTCTCTTTAAACTAAGCTAATCACTGGTGCAGGGATAGGTAGAGAGTTGGGTGTGTGAACTAAGGAAACATGGCAAACAATAGAGACCACTGAAAATGTACCCTTCTTGTTTCACCATGACAACGTCAAGGAGACACAAAAACGAGAGCCTGTATTGTTGTCGTCAGATAACCAACAATGATCCCCTTTCTTTTCGTGTCTTGCAATGGCCAAACAAAATTAGAGCGCGCCACATGAGAATGATTTTAATACAGACTTACACGTGTGTTAGCAAACGCAAAGCAACGATAGCCGCTGATTATTGGGCGCCTTTAACGCGTGTAAATGGGAATATTACAATTTGCTTCACACGTAATATGTTGTTATTGTATATCATCACATGATCAGAAGCTTTTAACAAAACTGAAGAGTACTGCACTGAAAACCAACATCGCTACTGACTGAAATTTCAGGTTGACTTCTAACAACTAATTTCAGGCAATTTTCCTAAAAAATATTTTCTTTTATTGGTCTCCTTTCTTTCCGTGTCTTCGTGTCGTGTAATGGCAAAAATAATTAGCGCGCGCCACATGAAAATCATTTCGAAACAAATGTACGCCTATTAGCTTAAGTATTCACTCAAACACATTTTAGCTTGACATTAGCTACTAAGTGCTTCTAAATGGTCACAATTTTTAATGTCGACGAAAGCCTCTTTTAAACTTAACCAATTATCTTCCCAGGTAACAACTGACAATCTTGCTTCGTCAGTCCCTGTTTCATCTATCTTAAATTGTAGACTTTAAACGTTCTTTTCATACTCAGCGTTACCCTTAAATTTGAGTTCCGAAATGTAACAATGATTGTTGATATTTACATTCTCTCTGAATATGGCTGTTGTACTTTTCTCAAAACTTGAAAAATGAGTAGGAATATGTAGGTTTTATTTAAAACTCGGCAGACACTATTAAGAAGAAATTAAAGCTCTACTGGCGCTAGCAATTCTGGATTTTGTAACCAGCCTTTAACATAACATTAATGTCGTTTCTCAGCTGTCAATTTGCTGTTATTTCGTTAACTAATTAGGACTCCTACAGGCAAAGAAAGCCGCTAAAATACTTTCTTCACAAAACCAAGTGATTCGATTATAGTTAGGACCGTCTCTCTTTCGTCACATGATAACCAACATTGGCCCCCGGCTTTGGTCTCCTTTCTTTTCGTGTCTTGTAATGGGTAAAATAATTAGCGCGCACCACATAAAAATCATTTCGATACAAATGTACGCCTGTTACCTTTCTCAAACGCACTTTAGCTTGACATTAACTGTTTTTACTACCTATAATAAGCGCATCTTGTCGTCCTCTGTTTAAAATCGCAAACTTTGAGCGTTACTTTCATTTTTAGCATTAGCCTTAAACTTGAGTTCCGAAAGGGAAGACTTAATAGCAATTTTTACTTTTGTTAAATTCTATACATAAATCAGTGAGAATTTTAGTTTTTTGAACTAAGAGAAAATTTACATTTAAGTAAATATTTAGATACCACCCAAGATTGTGGTCCCTCGCGCTTCGCGCTCGTCACCAGTCACTTGCGCTCTCGCGCTCTTTGTTTCAGCGAAAATCGAGGCGCCTGAGGAGGAGGCAGGATACGCTCTGTTTGAATGCTCTACTGGCGCCAGCAAGTCTCGATGGTTGTAAAGCAGCAATTAGAAACAATTTTCTTACTTTGACAAATGTCAATTTTATATCTTATCAATTACTAATTAGGGCCTCATAAAACGTAGGAAGTTACCGATCACATTCAGTTCTCCACAAAGAGCTAACTAGTAACGAAGGCTTATTACAGAACAGCGAGAAAAACCAAACGCCACATTGCGGTGAGTCATGTTTGAAGCTAGTTTGTAATATCAACAGCTGGGTAATATAGTTGCTCTCTTTTTTTGCATTATGCTAAACGAGTACACACTCATACCGTAAAATTCCGGTTATAAGCCCCCCCCCCCCGCTTGTTAGTCCCCCCCCCCCGGTTATAGGCCTATCTAGCTGGAAACAAAAAGATACATCCGATTATAAGCCCCCCGGATATAAGCCCCCCTCTGCGGATGACAGTACTGAACAGGGCTAAATGTTGCTTTATTATGCGTTTTTAACTTAAAAAAGTATTTCGATCAACACTCCCGTGGCTCGTTTCGAAACGTTTTTTTATTCCGCTTATAAGCCCTTCCGGATATAAGCCCTTCCGCTTATAAGCCCACCCAAAACCCCTTACGAAGTTGTATAAGCCCAGGGCTTATAACCGGAATTTTACGGTAGCCGTCCTTTTTCGTTTTGAAACATACATTAAGGCTGTAAAACATATTTTAATCATAGAAAGGCGAGTTACAGAGAAACTAAATAACAGTATCTGAAAACATTTATCTTCAAACTGAGTGAAAAATATTTCATACAAGGATTTCTTCCTTTTGGATTCTGTTAACAGGTGGGAAACCAGGGAGTTTTTTGGGGACCAGAAACTCTGCTGGTGCGAATTTCAGAGTCGCAAAAAGCTCGCCATGATAATTTCGATACGAACCACCACTCAGAAAACTATAAAGTTAAATAAATCAAGCTAAAGTCGCATTTGCATTGGGCGAACCAGCCCACCAGTACCGAAGCTTATCCCGGTTGCTGTAGCATGCAGGTTAGATAAAGCTTTATTTATTGCTACAAATACTCCCCACTGATGGATGAGAGGGTGTCGACCTCAGCTCACAGTTCGTCGCCCGGGATTCGTCGTAACTCAAGCATGTAAATATTTTGGCGCGTAACTGCCAACTAAACGACGTTAACAAACACAGATTGAACTGTTATTTGTATAAGCTTGGATAAAAGCGCGTAGCACAAGCATCAGTGTTGTAGGAACCTCGCTCATTCTTCTTTGGTTCAGTCAGAAATATAATGGCATTTTTGGAGTCGTTCAAAAAAAGAGTGCTTGGCTGTTTAGATAGACGTGGAACGGATATATAAGCAAAGCAATCGACTTTAAGTATACTTCAAGCTTTGTGCGCATAAATTAAATTTGAAGATTCAGTTTAATACTATTTCCTTCAGTTTGGGCGCCATGTAAACTCAGTAGGGCGAATCATCACGTGATTGAACTTTGGGTTCAACCAATTACAATGTCTTCAGTAAGCAGGTGAATTGTTTTTGTTGTAAATAAAGAAAACTAGTCATTATGTATCATTCGACTAATTGCCGGTAAACGAGATAGGATCGACTTCTGAGCTTCAATTTGCAGGTAATGTAGCCATCTATTTTTATTTTTGATATATTTTTATTACCACGTTAGATTTTTGTAATCTTGATCATTTCTCAGTGAAATTGGTCATTCAGTTTGGATAAAATCTTTAAAAACGTCATGAAAATGCGTGCATCAAAGGTGTAGTTAATGTTTTGGCGCAAACAATCTCTATAGCAGGCGAACTGATTAATCTAACCGTCAACAGCTAAAACTCAATTTTGAATACATGCTATCAGGTCTCGAGATGAAGATAAAACAATACCAAGATGTGAAACTTTTATATATTTCAAAATCAGTGAACTCTGAGCTTCTTTTCACAAATGTTATAGTAATTTATTTACCCACCAAATCACAACTATTCGGCAATTTCGAGTGCGCGGGAAAACATCGCGACCGGCTTCACCATACTTTTAGACAGCGTTGAAATATTTCAGCGAGCATCGTAACTCGATAGGCCGGGTACATTAAGAAAACATGCTGTTTATGAAGTATTTAGCCACACTAGTTTTTTGCTCAGCAACAGATTGGCGCTGAATATATTTAGGCACGGTCATAGTTGAATTGTCATTGTCGGAAGTCTACCATGCAAAATAGTGCATGCATTAGGAATCGTTTGCAAGGAGCGAGGATTGGTTGAATACTGAGCAGCCCAACATTGTGGTAGCATGCATGCAGTCCTGTTGAATATTTTGACAAAGAAGTGAAAGGAGAGAGCCTGGGGTCGGGCGAGGAAGACCGAAAGGGTTTATTAGTAGCGGATTGAGAAGAGGGAGAGAGAAAGAGGGAGGCCAGGAGGGGGTCAGGAAAGCTTCGAACCACTCATAGGAAGGTAGGGGGGAGCCAGAACAGTTTTAGCTTGTTATCCTTATTACAATGAGAGGCAGCTGGAAACTTTAAACACAATTATCAAAATACGTCGATCATGTTCTATCAGCGAATGAAAGCGAGATAATTGAGCAAATCAAATTCGCGGATCAGTTCCAATAGAACAAGCCGCGTGGCTACTGATACACGGTAGAACATAGTGATAGAAACTTGCACGTTTTTTATCGACATCCAAACTTAATACCTGATATACAAATACACATCTTTATTGCTTTACAGTCTCCTGACAATGAAGACTTTGGGTATCGTGATCTTGGTTATTTTGATGGTGTCTGCTGTTAGCTGCCGCTCTTTTCGTGAAGGTCAGAAGTGTGGTATCAAAATGATATAGAGAAAACACATGGGCGCACGTTGATATGAAATTTATCTTCGAGTGTTCAACTCGATATCTCATGAGTGAGCGCAGCGAACGAGTGAGATATCGAAATTGAACACGAGAAGATCAATTTCATATCTCCAAGCTCCCATGTATTATTCTATTTATTATAAAAATTTAGCTCAATTCTTTCAAAAGGTGAATATTCCAAAGGTCATATCAGGACAAATGTGTTTGATACGATATCAGAACACGTATTCTGATACGACATCTCTCAGTGGCCAAAATCCCTATAACACACTAGTTTATATAATAAACAGTTTTACTGAATTGCTCAGATTATGAAACAATTAATTAACACTGAGGAGAAAGTATCCCCTCATTATCTCCAAAACTATGGTAGTAAAGCTTTTATGGTGTGAAAAATATCCAAACATTTTAAAAATGGTCATGTGCCCGGGATAACGTTATCATGCTGGATCACGCAGCAGCTAACGAGGCACGTAGCGCCCAGTTGGCTATATAGCTATGCCATATTCAGCAAGCGTGAGTGGAGCAAGAGTTTTATTAAAAACACTCAAAGATTTACAATATTTGAGCTCCGCGGCTGTTCTCATTGATGCGTACATGCACCTATCATATTGGTCAGTGGTAAATGGTATATGAGCTCATAAACCATAGCCTGCATGTAAGCCAATCAAAAACTCAGGAATTTCAATATTCCATGGATATTGTTCGATAGAAATGCGAAACTTGTTAGTTACATGAAAAAAGAGTGTTGATTGATAAGACAATGCTGAATATGCAAGAGACTTCTAGCTTTAAAACAGCAAAAAATGTATAGCAGTTACCTGCATTCCCGCTCTGACGTCATCGCATATGCAGTAATACATGCATTGACAATCTCCTATATTGTTCATTTCTTAGAGAGAAGACCAGACAGGGTTTACGACAAATTTGACATAGCATATGAGAAAAAAGCGCTGGGCCCAATGAGATGTGAATATTGTGATTGTTATCATGATGTCGAACAGTTCTGTGAAGAGAATAACTGCTGCACTGACATGTGATGATCACGTGAGACATGACTACGTACTCAGTACACCAAGTAAGAGATGAGATAAAAACCGATAAGTTGCATCATGTACATTTCTATGAGCTCAGTATTATTATTATTGATTAAATCATTAAATTCCTGAAAGAGGTTCCAAATAATCTATACGGTAGATCAGGACAGTTTCAGTATTATTAAGTCACTAAATCCCGGACATAAAGGTCTTCCCACGCCTTATCTTAGAAGGATACACCCATCTATCTGCTAAATGCGTTGAAAGCACCGGACTTACAAGAGGGATTTCTGATTCTCCTTCGTAAAATATGTCCTAGGATTTTGGTAGTGCTCACAGCTCATCTCTGGAATGCTTGCAAATGTCCTGGTACCATTGGGAGAACTTACATTTCAATTTATTTAGTCATGGTTGGAAGCTTACGTACATATATTTTTTTATTTTTCTTTCAGGATTGATCCAGGTACCAGCACAAATATTGTTGGCCTTACTGGATGTAAAAAATAAAATGTGATTAAAACTGTCAACTTTTGTGTATTCGGATCAAACGCTTCGAAATAATTTGAAGACCCAGCGCCCTAACGTTTAGTAGGATGGCTCTAGCTAGATTTAGAAGCGATTCGAATCCTGGTTTTTGCTCTGGAGTGTTTGAGCACGACACCCTACTCTCACAATATTTTGAGATAACTGCACTTGCAGCAAGCAAACACGCTGTTACTCGAAGCAAATCGTCTCGCAATTTTGCTACGACACAAGGAACTTGAACAAAAAAAAATTGCCTGGTGTAACACACCTTTTAAATAAACACGTCTTACAACGTTTTCGTTCCGGAAAGCACTGAATACAATAGAATTAGGTACAAACGTTTAATACCGGTTGCCCATGCAGCACGTCATGCAACTTGCCTCGCAGCGGCGCAGCAAATTGGACCCCTCAAACACGACGCGAGGCAAACACGACTCCTCAAGCAAGCCTGTTGCTTTAATCGTATATCGTGTTAAAATAAAGGATGATGTTGTTGTTGTTGTTATTGTACGAAAGATTTCCTTGTGAAACATTTTAACATACATGTATCTGATGGCGCGCTTTACCGGTTATTTAATAATGACATAACATGCTTTTGCTTCTAAATTTTATTTTTGTTAAATAACCTATAGTTTCTGTTTTGAATTCGTTTCTAAATAACATTCACTGTACAAAAAAACAAACAACCGAAAATAAAAAATATAGACACTTCCACTCCCCACGGTACCATTTTCCTTATTTCCTCAATGACGTCCTCACCGAAGATTGCACGATTTCTTAAACAAGAAAAAGGGACTTAAGGAACTAATAATGCAACTAGAGTGAGGATCAAAAGGTTCCTCAGAGAAGCTAGTCACTGACAATGTGAACTAAGTACTTAGACCGCATATACATTTTCTTTTAGATCCCTAGATCGAAATATTTAATTAGATGATGTTGGCACTCTGCACGACAACTGGTGATTTTAATCCTTAAAGACATAGTTACTTTTTCTTTTTTAATAAAATAGCTCTAACTGTGGTTATAGTATTTTTGAGCTTGTCGACAATGATCGGCCGGCCTCCTATGTAAAAGTGATTTTACACGAGATGATTTTCAACAATGACGTTGTGTTGTAAGCACTAAAAACGTCACTATTCGTTATAGAAACTCGTTGCAAATATTATTTGAAGAAAATTAAAATATTTGCAATAATTAATAATGGAACATTTAAAAGTTCCTTTAAAGGAAAGTTTGCAAAATCGCAGAAGCAACTGCTTAAGCCATCCCGCACGTTTCATCGACTGAGCGGAGTTTCTTTCCTCGTCACTGCCAAATCCCCTGACTTTTGTCTTAAGTTTGTGTCATTTCGAAAGCATTTTAACTCATCTGGTCCTTGAGGACAATCCAGTCATCTCAGTTTAGCATGATAACACTCCATATACATATAGTTCCATCTTGGTTGTTATTTGATCGGTTTGTACAGCAGCGTTGAGACATATTTCTCTCTAAAACGATGTGTTCCACTTAACGTCATAACTCCATCCTAGAAGACAAAATACCGTCAATAAATCAACTGGTCAGTAGATAATAGGATAGAGCAGTATACTCTCGAGTGTCGCAATACTATGCTTAGTGATTGGCTTACACAAAGCTTGTCCCACTGTATATTTATCCAATCAGAAGGAAAACCGAAACCAATCGTCACTCATACACACATTTCCCGCGCTTCGCTTCACATGTATTTGCTTCCAGTTTTGATTGGTTCACTAGATGTCTGTGACCTTTGTGACTGAATGATAACGTACTTATGGTTTTGATTTTACAACACTCAATTGAAGACCACTCTATAAAATATTTGCATTTGGATCGGAAAGCATTGGCTTGGTAAAATAAAACGAACATTAAACTGGGAACCCTTCACCCTCCAGACCAAGAAGGGGTAGCTGGGAATTTTAACTGCCCTGTGTTTGACAGAAAAAAAAACTTCCTTTGTGTTCAATAGAAATGCCGATCACTTATTGGTTACAAAACATTGTCCACATACATGAACGCATGACCTCCTATTACATCAATGGCAAAATAAAACGCATTCACCCAAAAGGAAAGATTGTACCAGAGCTGCATGCTTCATGTGCATTATCCTAGAGTGTACCTTTATAGAGAGTGCATATAGGTGATTGAGGGACACATGGTTTGGTTCTGGCAGAAGGGATGGGTCATTGTGATCCACGACATCTTTATTGAGTATAACATGAAGTAAATGCGGCGGTAGAACTGGAGGTACACTGGCATGCATGCCGTCTTGCACAATCACAGGATTGTGATGTGATGGAATGAGCTGGCCATATGAACCAGGAGGAGATCCTGACATGGATTCTAAAAGACAAAATAACATGTTATCATATTTGTATCATTCTTTCTCAAATTCATTTATTAAAATCAAGTTGAAACATTATTTTAGGAGGGTTTATTTTCAGGGGGACTTAGCAGAATTATATGGTAACTGATTAATTAATCAAATTAATAATATTCATTTAAGTTATTAAATAAATATAAGTTAAAATATAAGTAAAGAAGTAGGTAGGTAGGTAGGTAGGTAGGTAGGTAGGTAGGTAGGTAGGTAGGTAGGTAGGTAAACAAGGGTAAAGTCTGCATTGCACATAGTGGCCCATGCAGCTGGAACTTATCCTGCGTTTCTGAAGCATTAAGCGACTGGGAGTATTTGTACTCCCCTGTGGTTGGGATGCTAGTCCATCACAGGGTCACCCCTAACATTATTTTGCCAGTACCCATTTATGCACCTGCTGTGGGTGGAGAGAGGCACTGTGAGAGTATTGTATCTTGCCCAAGAACACAACACAATGACCTCAGCCAGGGATTGAACCCCAACTGCTCAATCTGGGATTGAGCATGCTAACCATTAATTTAGGCCAGTGTTCCTCCCACAAGGTAGGGTAGGTAGGTAACTTTTATTTGTTTACTCACTGATCGAGCCAGCAGAACCAATACTGGCAGTAGCATCAGACTCAAGAGCTTGAAACACTTCAAAATCAGACTTCTTTACATTGATGACATTGTTTCTGCCTCCAAAATTGTCATTTGTGGTTGGCTGTTAAAAACAGTGAAACAATGAATCAGAGAACTGTTGATTCTTTTTTCCTCTCTTGATCAAATGAACTCTTCACTTAATGTAACTAATTTTTGTTAATCTTTAAGAATAAACTTGTTTAACACAATATTACAATATTTTATTGTGAACAGAATAAAGCCATAGCATACAACAACAGCATAAGCTCTGTTTAGATGAAATTAGTTGATTTGGACCCTATGTGTTTCTTTTACGATCTCTCAGAGGAATCCAGCATCTCCTTTGTAGTTTTAGTAAAGGTATCTGGATGTCTGTTCAGTACGAAGAAAAAAAAACCAGTAAACAATAAGCATAATGTGCACAGTACTTACAGCATTTGGGTCATGAATCCAGCGTCCATCAACACAGAACTTGTACTCATGCTCACCCTCAGGCAGTTCAATTATTGTTGAGAATTCTCCTTGGCTAGAAAAGGAAATTAATGATGATATTATAAAAAGTAAAACTGATTACATTTCCCTTAATAATTGTATAATGACAATTTATAACTATTAATAATATTTGTATAAATCAATGGATTGGAAAGTTGGTAAATGTTCTTAATTTGACAATTCAATAACTTATCCTTGAAATCAAAAGTTCTGCTAGTATTAGCAAAGTTGAGACTTTTAATTATCCAAAACATAATCTTTTTATCATTGGATGGAATTCATTTCCACTTTTGATAATCTTACAGTTACCAGAAGCAATGCACTACCAACATTCAAAACCTTATTAAGAGCACCCTCAAGGAAATGGTAAACAGCCACTTGAAAAGGGATTCTTCATAGCTTAGTATAATGAGTTATAGAAATGTCACTTTATTGCCAGAAAATCAAAACATCCCTTAGCTTAGTAACATGGACTCACTGACATCAAAACAATATTTATTATTGGTGGGTTGGTTGGTCAGTCAGTCAGTCATTCTGACAATAATTTCACGATTTTGATAACTGTTTGCCTATAGTGGCAGTGGTCATTTTGTTTTCTCATTTGTTTTCTTTCTTTTTTCATATTAAACAATTCAAGTTAATGTTCAGGTCATCATAATTCAACACCTGATTATCAAATTATGAGAGGATAAAAACCAAATTCTCCCAAAGAGAATATTAGAAAGTGTCCAAAAAGCAGTACAGTCAAACCTCAATTATCCAGACTCTTGGGGACTGGGCTAAATAGTTTGGATAATCAAGAGTCCAGATAATAAAAAATATGAATATTAATGAGCCAGCCAATCTAATGCCTGTTTACTAAGCTACAAATGTTCCACAAACACACATTCTTGTCATCACGCAAAAATCTATGGAATTCAAACTGTCTTTAAATTAATGAATAAATACACAACAACAAATACCAGAAAAACATGAATCGCATGTCGAAGTTGGTGGAAACTATGTTCGTCTTGATTTCTTAATGGTAATTATAAATATTCATGAAAAAATGGAAGCAGATTAGCAAGTCTGGATAATTGAGAAATCGGGATAATAGAGGTTAGAATAATCAAGGTTTGACTGTAACTAAGTACTGTGCTTTTGCAACACAGTATAATTTAATATTAGTTGTAACCCACCTGCGTTACTGAATTTAAGAAGAGATACCTGCACATCATATAATCAGTCCTTTGCTTGACGTACAAAATGTAAATGTAGAAGTAATGCTATCATAAATTAAATAAAATGTGTACACTTACCTTAGATTCATGGGGATTCTAGTTTTCCAGTCATTAAAACTCCCAGAAAGTAAGACTTCTCTGCCACCACTATCCCAGTTAAACACGGTTGGGACTGTTCTTTTCTGCGGTGGCTCCTGTTCCATAGAGTCATCATCATAGTCGTAATCACTGTGCTCATCAACTTCTGGTTCCCGTGCTAAATAAATCACAGATTGAAATGAAAACTGATTTGGTTCTGTTTACAATGCATGCATGCTCTGAGATGTGTATTTCATCAGCAAATTTGACAGAGTTCTTCTAAGTAACACTGTTATCAGGCACCTCAAAAACTGGGCAACAAGGTGAAATTCCTCCCAATTCAAACAGCGTTCTTCTCATGTGCTGAACCTAATGCATGAATTACTGTAATGTAACAGCGCTCATGATTGGTCTAAAGTGGAGTGGCATGACTAGGTCTGACCAGTCGTGCATGAAGCACGACGGCATAAAATTCAGGGGGAAATTACTTTGATCACCGGGCTCGCATTTTTTTTATCTTTTAATATGTTTCAGCTCAAGAGAAGCGGAACTTCAAGGGAAAATTCTTTTGGTGGTAATTCCTTTTTGCTGTTTCCCCAATTGATTTGTGAGATCAGATTTGTAGATTTAAAGAATTTACAAACTAATTATCGAGAGAAAACCAGTTTAAATAATATAAATCTCGCGGAATGAATTTGGTTTTCAGGAAATATTATTATTATAGCAAAACTTGCGTAATAGTTTGCTGATTTCGACTGCAAAAACCTTTTATCATCCTCAGCGCAGACATTCAGTCAACATTATTAATGTTAACGACTTGTTTCCGCGAATTAAGTTCGACACAGATACGCTGTTTGAATCAGCTGTCGCTCCAAAGTCGCTCCAAGGTCGAACCTTTATACTGAGGTTCGGCACATGAGTGGAGCGGCGTTTGGAAGGGGCCTTAGTCGCCAGGCTGGCGACTTTGGTTCCAATTTAGTTGCCAGCTCCAAAATTTTAGTTGCTATGGCCACTAAAATGGTCTTAACTTGGAGAGTTGCACAAGAACTGAGAAGACATTTTGATGACACTTAATGAACTAACAGAAAACTGCTGTCTGCCTCCAGGCGCCTGTTTTATCATACATGCAGAACACGATCAGAATGTTTTGACTTCACAAATAGATTTAAACATTCTATATTGAACCATTTTGCCTTGTAAACTTCAAAGCAGCACAGAAAGAAAGAAGAGAAAAAAATTTATCATGTTGCTGTTTTTGGGCCTAAGTTGCAACTGAAAAAGGAGGTTGCCCAGCCGGGTGTTTTGGTATGTTTTTTGTTGTTGCCTAAAAACAACTGAAACAGAAGAACCCTCTTGTAACTAGGCACCGCTTGAGCACACACAGCCTTAGGCAAGTCAAATTGCCTACAGGACTATGGTGGATTAACTTTTGTGATTTCTCTGTTGCCCTGAATTTGATTTCCTTCCAATATCTTTGTTTTGAAAACATTACATTTTCAATTTCATTTGTCTGGTTAGGTAGCTGTTTCTATCGGGTTTGTGACCTGAGACCCTTCTCTTATCTGGAACAATGAGTACATGTAACAGCCAAATCAGACACACTACAATGTGTATCTCCACATCATCAGTAGGATTTTTCTAAGTCAAATTTTAGGCATAGATCTCATAAACAGAGGAGGAACTGAGCAAGCCAAGAGCCTGAAAGACTGGTATACAAGGCTGCTGCCTAACGGGCGCCCGGTCGCCTGGGGCGCCTAAGTTACGAGTGCGGGCGACTAAATTTTTGTTCAAGGAGCCCGTATGGGCGCCTAAGCATAGATTTTCCATTCTCATCTAATGACTTCAATTTCCTTGAAACTTTGTTCCACTGGCGTAAGATATATCCCGTTTAAAACCATAAGCGCTTCATTTCAAAACGGAAATACTAAAATTGTCCACAATAGAGATAATTTTAGCGTATAAATACGTGCAACTTCGAAAACCAATTATTTTCGACTGTTTAGGACTGGGACTGACTCCCAAATATGGAATGAAGAATGAATAGTATTATGGGCTGCTTCACGTTTCGTTCGCTACGTTGATATTTTGGAGGAGTTTGGAGGAGTTTATAGTGAATGAAGTAAACATTTTACGGATACAAAAGTGAAATCAATCTCCTGGCCATTCATGCATCAGGTCTGATCATGACAATTTTAATCTTCAAAAGCTTGATACAAAAACCTTTTCAACAAGCCTAAAATAATGTGCAGAATGTTTTGATGTTACACTTACGAATTACCGTAATTAAGCTTGTTATAGAGAACGCTTAATTTCATAACAACAGAAAATGTGTGCCTTTTCTGTGACATTCTTATCAGCTACCGCTTTTTGTGGATCAAGTTTGTTTGTTTGTTCATTCGAACTGTTATATTTGTTAACGAGACATTAAGTGTTTTATCTCGGTTATTGAACCGTGCAAGGAGAACATTACTCTTGAAAATAATAATGTGCTAGAAACTTTGCTGAACACAGTTTGAATAACATGAATTGTTTTTAAAACTACTAAAATCTATTGTATAAGCAACTCATTTGATAAGCCTAGAAACTGTTTTTATTTTCACAACTTAGTTTTTCTGGTCTATTTTTGACAACTGATTAACTGCCGAGGATCGACCATGGCAACTTTTAGGCTGGGCTCCTAAAGTAATGGCTTGGGCTCCTAACTTTTGATGTTAGGAGCCCGAAGGGCTCCTTAGAAATTTCCTTAGGCAGCAGCCTTGGGTATATATGTCTGTTTATTCCTGCCAACTACTGAACTCTGTCTTTGGTAATAAAAGGTAATTGCTGTAGTTAAGAATCACACAGTGCATAGGTACAGGTGATATAACAAAGATTTTACAAAATGTTAAGGTAATAAAACAAAAATCGAAAACACAAGACATCAGTCTCCTGTAATGTCATTCCTAGCCCGATAGATGCCAATAAAACTTGTTACTCTCACACTTTGTACGAATACTTGTCTGATGGTGTGTTTTGATTACATACTGTTTTACATTACAGAGTAATTGTTCTCACCTGATAAAATCATCTTCGCTTCCTGCTCACTGGGGAACATTTTCTTGCCAGTTTCAAATTCTAAAGTAGAATCTGAGTTGTGCACATCCTTGTGTTTACCTAGTCCTGTGTTGCCCATCCTCTGTTTGTTTTGTTCACGGCACGTCTTTCACAAACATCAACTAAACTACAAGAAATTACAGGCAGAAAATAATTTGTAAGTTATTGTTATACGCTGTACGAACTTAAGGGAACCTTTAGCCAAATTTACACATGTTATAAATGGCCACCAAATTGAGCGAGATATTAAAAAATTAAGGAACATTCTATGGCAAACACACAAGAAGGTATGGATGGCCAAAAATTGAAGAAGATTAAAAAAGATTGCGACATGGGTTTTTGAACAATTTTCAAAGTTCATTTCTTTTTCTGTAACTTTTAATTATAACACCTGGGAGACATACATAACATTGTATTTGTTTGTAATGAAGCCATGGTTTTGTCATGGGATTAAGATTTAATTGTTATAGTGATCATTTGGCAAAACTGAATGAAATGACAAAATAGACTAAACAAAGCTGTGACACACTCTCTTTAAAGATAGTATTAGTTTAAACCTGACTAAAACAGACACCCTATGGATCACAGAATTGCATTTAATTACAAGGTGTCTGTATTATCGAGAATGTTCAAATATCACTTGTAGTGTAGAACATTAATAGTACTCACATTCAGATAATTATACAGTACGATCCCAGTTTCTCGAACCTCTGAGGGCAACAAAAATGGTTTGAGAAATTGGGCGTAAGATTACAGTGTTTAACTGAGGGAAAGGAAATAATGTTTGGTGGAATTATCAGGATTTTGGAGAAATCAAGGGTTCAAGAAATAGGTATTTCATTGTTATTTCACTGTAGGGCTTTCAATAGGACCCAGTACCTGCCCGAGGTCCAGCGGGTATTCTGAGGTGAATCACCGGCTAAAATTCTTGCAGTTCCCTATAAAGATGAGGTGTTTACAGCTTCTTATATTGTTCTCTGATACATGTAGGTGCCACAAAAGGAAAGTCACCTATTTCAAATCTCATTGAAAGCCCTGACAGACTGTAGTACTAATTGGCAATTTTACAGTGTTACATTTGGCAATTGCACATCGACATAAGTTATCGCTGCATGTAGATCAGGTTGGTGTAACAGAAATTAAGAAACCTGTTGAAACATAAATATTCAATCCTAAATAAAGACTGGCGAGAGTATACCTGTTTGGATATGTTTGTTGGAGCCACTATTTTATCATGTTGTACTTACAAAGAATGATGTGATATTTGTTACACCCCTGAACCTCATCTATTCAGTTCCTCTCTAACACAGCACTAGGAACATTGTATTAAGCAGCTACAGATTTAATTTTCATGATCAGCTGTGTTTATCAGTTTGGGAGACAATCAATTAAAATTTAAACCATTGAAGACTGACCAGAAATGGTGCTCGATGCTATACGTAGCATGAGAATTAGGCCTTTAGGGTAATCAGGTGGGGTAATGTGGTGGAAAAAAAAAATCAAATCAAAGTAGTTTGAAGGTTATTCTTGCTTGCATACTGCATCACTTCCCCAAAATTATGTCTTATGTGTAATAATTAATACGAAAGTTTTACGCGGACAAAAATATCATATTATTTACTTAGCTGAAGTTTTTAACGGCCATGCATTTGCTATTGAAAGCCTTGAGAATATATGAATATCTGATGATCACCAGTTCATTAATCGCTCCACAAAAGCTTAAGCAAAAACACAAAAATAAGGCCTATCTCTAGCATCTTATAACGATTAAATAACTTTTTATAGCAGTATAAATACCTGTAACGGTCTTTGAGAACGAAACCTTCACTAAAACACGAAATTTGATATTATTTTTAGACCCCTGTGTCCCCGCAGGCGATGACGGGATAGATGCACCCAGTACTCCGCTGTCATGTCTGTGCCTGAGTCTGGAACGAGTATATAATAATTGTCCTGTTCACTTTCGACTTCCGGGTTTCGAAGCTTTGGACGGAACTAAAAACAAGGGAAATGGCAAGGAAAAGCTGGTTTCATGCACTTTGCTTGATGTCGTGTGTCATTATTCAAGGTGAGCTTTTAAGAAGACGATAGACATTTTAATCGGAAGGGGGTGTTATGCCCCACGGCAGGATGTCTCAGGATCGGAACGGTTTGATTTGTCCAGTTTCTTGTTGAACACACGGTCGTGACGATCATAATATTGTTTGTTTCGCAGTGAAATAAAAATGTAGGCCCGTTCCAAACGCCGCTCCACTCGAACCTAACTCAGTAAGATTCGACCTTACCTTGGAGCGACTTTGGAGCGACGGCTGATTCAGACCCCGTACTTGTGTCGAACTTTTAATTCGCGGAAACCAGTCGTAAACAATAATAATGTTGATTGAACGTCTGCGTTGAGGTTGATAAAAGGTTTTTGCAGTCCAAATCAGCACACTATTACTCAAATTTTGATATAATAATAATATTTCAGGAAAAGCAAATTCATTCCGCAAGATTGTTTAAAATGGGTTTCTCTCGATAAATTAGTTTGTAAATGTGTAAATACTAACTTACAAATCTGATCTCCCAAATTGGGATAACAGCAAAAATGAATTACCATCAAAGCAATTATCTCATGAAGTTCCGTTTCTCTTGGGCTGGAACATATTAAAAGATAAACAAAATGTGAGCCCGGTGAGCGATATAATTTTCCCGGAATTTTTTTGTCGAATTTTAAGCCGTCGAGCTTCATGCATGACTGGTCAGACCTAGTCACGCCACTCCACTTTTGACCATAGTTATGTTTTGACCAATCATGGGCGCTGTTATATCGAAAATACAAACGATCGGCACATGAGAAGAACGCCGTATGAATCAGCCGCCGCTCCGATGCCGCGTAGTGCAGCAGACCCTGCCGAACTTAGCGTTGTTACGTTTGCTGAACCTAATTAAAACTTCCGGACCAAACTGATTCAAACGCCGCTCTTCTGCCGTATTCGGCACATGAGTGGAGCGGCGTTTGGAACGGGCCAAACGCAACTTTTGAGGTGTGTGAAGGTTTTCGAGAATTTTATGTTTACAGAATGCTCGATCGACAATCGGCAGGGGACAGATTTATCAAGCATTGTAGCCTGTTCCAGGCGTTCGGTTAGTTGGGGAGCAGCGCGAACAGGCTACGAGCATTGGGGACGCCTCTATGGAGATATATCTATGACAAAATTCAATACTCTGCTCAGAAGTTGCAATAAAATCATGGAAATCGCGAATGCATCAATCCAAAGATAAATGGCAACAAGCTGATTCTGAAAATAGCCATAACACAAAAAGGCATCACACCAAACGGCATAACGCAAAGAGGCATCACGCCAATAGACATGACGCAAATGGTCATAACGCAAAGAGACACTATGCAAATATATCTCGTTCCCAGGCACGCCGTTTTTAAGCGATGACGTCATTTTATGACGTCATCGGTTAATGCTGTAGAGCGGAAAAGCGATGGAATTTATGGAGTTTTTGGTGTGATAATTACTCCCTGAATTAAACCGAAGAGTAATGGGAACTAGGTGCATTGTTTGTATTCTTTTTGAGATCCGCCATCTTGTTTCTTGGCAAAGGAAGATATTTTTTTGCAGCTTGTATCATCACCGATCGGCAAACCTTATTTCATTTGTAGCTGTTAAATTGAGATTTCGAGTCTGGAGTGAGTGTTGCACTTTATCAGTTATCGAATAAATTTGGCATAAAGTTAAGAAGTGATGTCTGTCGTGACTGCAGACGAAGCAACCGATTATTAGCAGTTTTGAAACATCTGTTGAAAAGGTGAGCCATCGTAAACCTTTTTTTAAGCGATGACGATGACGTGATCGATTAATCTCGCCGTGCGAGTGGACAGGATCTGTTGTTGTCTGTTGTCTGTTGCCTGTTTTGATTAACCGATCTGTAGAACCGAATACTGGGAAAAGAAATCAAGTCAACTCAACAAGAAATCGTCGCATAGAACTCAAAGCAAAATACTCCTGGGTCGTTAGAAAGGACTAATATAAAGCATAAACGAAAGAAACAAATTATATTTGATGCGTTCTATAAGATTTAGTAAACAGAAATCTCTCCATTCTTTAAAACAAAAGGTGTAAACAATTTTAGACAGCGTTTGACCTTGCATCGTATATCGTATATCGTATGTCACGCCAAGATAACGCAATTTTTGTTGAACAATCATTCAGCACAGAAGTTGTCAGTTACTTTTATTTACCCTAATGTTTTGACAAATGTCCTGAAAATTATCAAAGACCCCTTGTGAAACGTCATCGCTTCTGCATGCATCGCGTGCCGTTTATTGTCTGAGTTGGAACAACGTGACCAAGACTGGAGAACGTATAAATCATGAAATGCAGCGCTGAGCTACCAGTATTTTTTTTATTTTATCTCAGCTGTGGAGATGAGCAAAATAATACGCCAATGTGCATTTGCTTTTACATGTCAGCGTCCCTTGCACCTGATGTAAATCAGAATTCTTACCCGAAATTGTCCGCAACTATTTTTGTCCTTGATGTCTGAACGGTATTTGGCACTGGCTGTTCAGGTTGTTGGTCGCTTAGAAGGCGAATCGTCTCGTTTAATAGGGAAGACACAGAGGCTTGCGAACTTCCAGCCAATTTACGATCTTGTAGAAGTCCGCAGCGATCCTGCGATCCTCTTGGGCAGTTCGGTCACCGCTGATCAATAACGTGCAGGCTCTGGGGACGTTATGCCCATTTGCGCGATGCCTTTTGCATTATGCCTGCGTTGTACCTGTTTGCGTTATGCCTCTGCGTGACGCCTTTTTGCGTAATGCTTGTTTGCGTGATGCCTTTTTGCGTGAGGCCTTTTTGCGTTATGGTTATTTTCAGAAACGGCCTGTTGCCATTCAGCTTTGACGATTTCGATGATTTGTTTTCAGCTACTCAGTGTTGAACTTTGTCATAGATATACCTCCATAGGCTTCTCCCAGAAATTCGGATTCGTGGCCAATTTTGTCAAGGAGTATCAGGCATAGAAAATTTAAATAGAATTTCTGCTGAGTTAACAAAATATAGATCACAGGGAGCCCATACAAGCGGTGCGACTGTATCTGAGAAACATAAAGAAATTTATGAAGAGTCTCACCGTAATAAAATATTGCTCCCCGTGACGATGTTGGTGAAATTTAGTAAGGATACGTATAAAGTCAATATAAACTGACTCAAGAAATTTTACAAAAAAAAAAAAAATCGGCACATATTTTTGCTCGATGTGTTTTGTTCAGAACGTTGTGTCCAGCTGAGCCCAAATAATTGAAAACACCTTCTTTCGTCACACTACTGCTAAATGATAGGCAAAGTTTTCTAAAAATTTATAGCCATCACGTCAAAGCCGAAACCGTCATGACCCAAAATTTGTTATGGACGAATACGCCCGAAATATCAACTGCGGACCCACCTTTAAAGGGACACTGTCACGAGTTCAAAAATTCAACAGCTCAAAAACATGTTTACACCATTGGAAACCTAATAACAGTGTAAAAGTTTCTTATTTTTTTTTTATTGAAACAAAACAAAAAAAAAACTTTCTTAAAATTACTATACCAGTGTACTGAAGCTAAATGTAGAGTGATATCACTGTGATACCATCGGGAGCTTTTGACCTCAACCTGAAAATGTCAGCCTGACTTTTTCAAGGTCTGTCCTTGTGGTTTGGAAAAATTGATGAAAATTATTTACAACATTTTGCTAGATATCTTTCCCTTTACGTTCTAGGAGCATTTCCTAAAAAGCCAAAAATGTCCGTGACAGTGTCCCTTTAATGAAAATGACCTTAATCGTACATGTCATATATATTTTGTTAGGATCTAAAAACAGGATATGTAATAACTATTAAACTAGTGTACGGATAACATATTTCTGCCATTCCTACAGGTCGTGTCTCTAAAGGAACGGACTTGTACATTTCCCGTGCATCAGGTAACGACAGTTGGTCATGTGAGCAAAAAAAGCCATGCAAAACCATTTGGAGAGCAGTCACGTTGGCGTCACGTGGGGATCATATTCACGTGGACGGTACTAACACCCATAAAGACCCATACACCTGTCAATCAGAGAGCTCATTGCATCCGGGAATTTACGTCAACAAGAGCCTTTCTTTGATAGGATATGGTCCCATTCCTCCTCATATACGATGCTGTGAGGGAAGCAATATGACGTTTGATGGTTCTAGCAATGCACAGCAGATAAATTTTACCTTATCAGGACTGTACTTAAACGAGAGCTCAGTGTATTTCCAGGATTCGTCTGTTACCATCGACAGCTGCACATTTGAAGGCAGCAAACGTGGAGTACAGTTCTTAATTAATACCAGGATGGTTTCCACCGTTCAAATTACGAATTCAAGCTTTAGTAAAAACAGCGAGTGTATCTCAATTGCTGTCAACAGTT
This sequence comes from Meandrina meandrites, assembly GCA_963693305.1. Classification (NCBI taxonomy): domain Eukaryota; kingdom Metazoa; phylum Cnidaria; class Anthozoa; order Scleractinia; family Meandrinidae; genus Meandrina; species Meandrina meandrites. The sequence continues at coordinate 14,405,214 of OY855906.1, forward strand.
CAAAAGAACAGTCACAGATTCTCCAAGTGATTTTTACGCTCAACAATTCCTCATTTTACGGTAACGCCATGTCAGATAAGGGAAGCTGTATTTCGTTCAAAGAGTCACCTGACAATAACCAGTCTGTAAGCTGTAACATCACCCTGGAAAATGTAACGTTTTCTCACAACAAGTTCAGTTCAAGTGGGCTTGTTTTCTTAGAGCTGGAAAATGGCAAACAAGAGATCCACCTTCGCGACGTAAAATTTATAAATAACAATGCATTATCAGGCCTAGATGCTTTCGTGGACAGCCACAGTGAATACAACGTTCGCAGCAACGTTGTAAACATTTTTATCAATGCAAGCAACTTCAAAACTCAGAATGCACGCCCATTCAATGTACGCGCATCAAACATTTCGTTGCAGATTTATAACTCTAGTTTTGGTGGTCACAACGTCAAAGGAAATGGTGGAGTCATATTCCTGAGAGGAACTGATCTTTGCATGGTGAGCGTGTCTAATTCATCGTTTGTTGACACGTCTGCTGCTCAAGGTGGGGCTTTTAGCATTGAATGCATGAAAGTCAAGTTCAGTTTACAAGAGAGCATTTTCTTACGTAACACAGCTACAAATGGGAGTGGTGGTGCTGTCCTGATAAATGCACACAGAGCTGCAGTACGATTGCTTAACTCTTATTTTACCAACAATAACGCTTCCTCGAACACTTTACATGGCGGAGGAGCCTTAAGTGTAGCATCATTTTCGCAGACAACGAAATTAGACGGCGTTTTACTCTTGACTGTGGAACGGTGCAGTTTTGTAGCCTGTAGATCAGGGTATGGAGGGGCATTATCCGTCTCTTTCGATAACCAGCTTCAGATTGTTATAAAAGACAGTCACTTTATTTCTAATTATGCAGAGTCTGGTGGCGCTTTGAACGTTTTGAGCGGAACCAGCCAAATAACAATAGAAAACTCAACATTCTTAAGCAATAAAGCACATGTTGGCGGAGCGCTATTTTTAGTAGGAAACTACAAACAAAGTCATCATGGAATTGAATGGAGCAGACGCTGCCTTTATCGGCCCCATTTGTACACTACAAATATTTCAGTCACGATTATTGAATAATGGCGGCACATCTCCAGAAATATGCGGGGCGTTGACATTAAATGATGTTAAAACTCTTGAAGTTGTCAATTCCGTTTTTGACGGCAATTATTGCGGCGACCGTATTAGGTGGAACGTGTATTATGGAGGAGCAATCTCATCTGTTTCAAAGAATGTGAATTTGACATATTTTCTAATAATGAACGTGACATTCAACAACTGCTCTGCTTCACGTGGAGGTGCTATATACTTAGCTAACGACGGAAAGTTAAGTTTAAAAGTTAAAAGTTCACGATTCACAAACAATCTGTCCCTTAAAGGTGGAGGGGCTATATGGTTTTCGCTGGCACCAGACGCTCAAAAGGATCTAGAATGCATCCAGGAACGTTATAGGCCGGGCAGTCAGATTGAAGATGCTAAAGAATACCCTTCGTGGGATTACAAAAGTCACCTGATATCGGAAGATGTAACTTTTGAGAGCAATTCAGGTGAAGTGGGTGGGGCTGTGTCCATTATTAATGGTAATGCAACATTTTCCAATTGCCGTTTTGTTGACAATTTTGCATCATCTCTCGGTGGTCATATCTATACAGTGGATGGCGCAACAAGTCTTAAAATACAAGACAGCCGTTTCAGTCAAACCGGAAAAGAGTTCAATCGTAGCACACGAAACACTTTTATTAATATCGGGAGCGCAGGACCAGTAATTCTACATAACAACACATTGGAATCTTGGCCCTATAGCAACATGATCACTCTGATTATTGTAACTAAAAGTAGATTAATATATCTTGGAAAGGATAAGTTTTACTGTCCTTCGGGAAGTGAGATGGCGATAACTAATTTTACAACCAACATCATAAGTAAGGTCAACAGTACCTGCAAGGTTATAATCACAACTCGATATATAAGATTTGATTGCTTGGCGTGCACAGAAAATGCCTATAGTCTACAGCGTGGTCATGCGATTGAAGGGCGGGTAGTTCCAGGATTTAAGTGTCTCACATGCCCATTTGGAGGAAATTGTACTTATAATATACTCGCTAAACCTAATTTTTGGGGCTTTCCGGAGCAGAACAACCCATTAACGCTACGGTTTAACATTTGTCCTGTGGGTTATTGTATTCCTCCACAAGAAACCAAATTTCCAGAGTTCAACGGTTGTCAGGGCAACCGATCGGGTGATTTGTGTGGAAACTGTAGTGAGGGATACACGGAGACACTTTACTCCACACACTGCAGACCGTCACATCAGTGTAATGATTACTGGTTCTGGCCGGTGGCTTTAGCTTATGTATCGCTCATGGCACTATACTTCGCATTTAGGCCTCCTATCGTGACATGGATCAAGCGTCAAATCCTGTGGTTCAAAGAGCACAAACAAGACGATCAAGATAATAACTTTGATAAAGGTTATCTGAAGATTCTCTTCTACTTTTATCAGGCAGCAAATCTTCTACTCGTTTCAAGCTCGTCACAATATCTTATTAAAGCTAATCTAATTGAGCCAATTGTTGGGTTATTCAACTTCAAATTACTTTCCAGTCGATTGATTTGCCCCTTTCCTGGCCTCACTGTGGTAACTAAGCAGCTATTTTCTGCATCTCACGTTTTTGGTACATTGCTCATGATTTGCGCGTTTTATATTCTGCACTGGGGAATTCAAAAGATTCGAGGTCAACGAATCCCATCTGTTGTTCCCTATTTTGGTGGTATCTTACAAACCTTGTTGTTAGGATACACAACTCTAGCCACTGTAAGCTTTAGTCTGTTACGCTGTGTTCCCATTGGCACAGAGAAGCGTTTATTTTATGATGGTAACGTTGTCTGCTTTCAGTGGTGGCAATACATTTTGATTGCATTTGTCTGTACATTTGTGGTACCCTTTGTGTTTGTGTTGCTTTGGGGTTCTTATAAGTTGTATGGTGGGACTCTTTCCGTTGGAAAGTTTCTATTGGCTTGTATTTTTCCGTTACCATCATTAATCGTCTGGGTAATTATCTCTTTCTTTTGGATGATGGGTTATCCAGTGAATGGCCACTCAACTCCATGTCAGGTTACAAGGAATGCAATAGAAAGGGTTCTTTTCGACTCTTTCAAAAGGCCTGAAGATGGTAGGAAACTGTCTCTCAGTTGGGAAAGCATTATGATCGGCCGTCGACTGATTCTTGTTATGATGAAGGCGTTTGTTAGTGACCCATTGCCTCGTCTTCTTGTTATGAGTCTGTTTTGTTTTCTGTTTCTTCTTCACCACGTTGTGGCTCAGCCATTTCGTGACAGTATTGCTAACAGAGTAGAAACCATTTCTTTGTTTTGTAGTGTTGTCTTAGCAACTGCGAACGTATATTTCTCTTCTTTTCTGTCTTTTGCAGTTCCATTGAACGATCATTTTAGTTCTTGGTTAAATGTCTTTCATGCTGTGGAAATTGTCATTCTTTGTTTTGCACCTGCTGTTTTTGGGCTCCTTGTGGTCATTGCTGTTCTATCACAGTTATTCAGGCTAGCCATTTTAATTTGTCGTGTCCTGTATAACTTTTGCTGGATTTGTTATCACCTGCGTAGCAACCAGGATAACGAGGCGAAGCCGTTAGTGGCTCCAGTAAGTCAGTAAACCCTTTTAGAGTTGTTGGCATTTCCAATCATCAAACCCTGGGCAACCGATTTCCCGTAGTACTGCAATGTCTTGATAGTAAATGGTCAGTCCTTGATTTCTAATAACATACTCAAAGATCAGTTTAATTTGAGCAGTTTTTATGTAATCTGAGTATAGCGTTCTTTGATTTTAGACATTGTTCGTTGTTGTGACTCATATTATCAATGGTATAACAAAACCCATTTTTAACTCCAACTTATCGCAGTAGTTATTAAACAAGAAGATTGCTCGTGGGATTAAATTATTTAATTGTATAATAAAAAAAAAATGTAAATTTCATGGTTGTAAAATCGCCGTATATAGGTATACACTAATGTCGAACTTTGCATAAGGGTACATTTGTGACAAATTAACAACTCAGCTTATTAGCTGATTTACAAACTTCCTGTGCACTTAATGCCATAATTGAATTTTTGCATATTTCTATGATTGCAAATCAACGTTTCTTTACATAAATGTAATAAAATTTAAAAGTAATAAAATGTCAGTGTACATCACTGCTGCTACCTCGTACCCAGACGTCTCACTGGCAGGAAGAGTGCGAAGCACCTGAGGAGAGGCTGTCAATGATCTGTCTGATCTCATATCCGGAGTCGGACAACGCTTTCTCGGCGAACAACCGCTGGCCGAGAAAGTCGAAGATTCTCCATGAAGCGTGTCAAATTATATTTTTGGCTACGATTTTCGGAAAGGCAAAAACAGCTCGCAAAATTCAGACAATAAGATTCCACAGATCTCATCGCCTTGGGTCTCCAAATATTTAGAAAACAGAACAACGATTTTCAAGACTTTTGCCGGTTAAATTTCTTCGTTGTTCATCTGTGTATTGTTTTCATTATTGCATCGGTGACACACATGAATATGTGGATTTGTAAAGCCAGTTAAAAGTTCAGTTTAATTTTTCAAACTGAGCTCGTTTGAATATTTACGCGCATGAAAATTAGTTATTTCAGCTTCTCATCTGGGACTTTTGGCTCAGTAAGATCGTTTTAACTGGTTAACCAGTTTCCAAGCTCCCAAATATATTCAGTTCATGGTATTTCAATCGGTCAGTATAAAACGCAGACTTCAGAGCAGGAGTAAAATGCAGACTGAGGGTAAAATGCGGACTGCAGACCCGGGGTAAAATGCAGACTGAGGGTAATTAGTAACGAAACACGAGTTTGAAATAAGTCTTACTCTAAAAGGTTTTCTCACCTTTGTTTACGAGGCGGCCATGTTGCAAGTTTAATACGTGGTTAAGGTGTCTCTCTACAGTTTTTTCTGGACCATACCAAACATTTTCATTTGTCCGTTTAGCAAACTTCCCAGACTCAAATCGATGTAAAATTTACACCAGATATTGGAATTGGATTGAAGTTTGATATAATATATTTTTTAGGAAAATCGATATTTCCATGGTAACGATAAACAGAAAAACTAAATATCAGTTAAACTTGAATTCTACGCGAATAAGATTTGACGTAGAAAAACTAACACCAGTATCTGAAACTATGGTGTACTGCACATCAAATACACAAGAATAAAAAAAATCTGTATGTTTGATTTCGAATAAATCGAAGATATATTTCAAACCATGCTTTTTGCATTATAATGATAAACGGACCGATTTGAAGACACTGCTTTGATGAAATCATTTCAAAATAACACCAAAATGTGTATTTAACTTATCTTTCGTCGCCGTGAAAGTTTAGTTGATTTTTGTTATTGCGATCCCGAGAATTGGATTTTTTCATACGGTCACTATCAATGTAATATTTGGTAAATTTTCTACTTTTAGCGCTTTTTCAAAAATCTCCAAAACGGCTCCAACGATTTTTTTAAAACTTTCACAAGACATGTTTGATAATACAAAGAATTTAATTCCAAAGTTTTATTAACGTTGATTTACTGGAACACGTCCAAAATTATCCTTAAAGAAGGCGTTCGAACCGACGAAAAAGTTGCGTTACAAATTGCTAAAATATTCAAATCAATGTTTTTTACATTCCATCTTGAAAAATACTTTTCGTTGCTATTGTTTTCAATATTGTGTTTTGTCCCTCACTCTTTTGCTCACTCGATGGAATGTAAAAAACATTGATTTGAATATTTTAGCATAAATTGCGAACGCTGAATTTTTAACGCAACTTTTTCGTCGGTTCGAACGCCTTCTTTAAGGATAAATTTGGACGTGTTCCAGTAAATCAAAGTTAATAAAACTTTGGAATTAAATTCTTTGCATTATCAAGCATGTGTTGCGAAAGTTTTAAAAAAATCGTTGGAGCCGTTTTGGAGATTTTCGAAAAAGCGCTAAAAGTAGAAAATTAACCAAAAATTACATTGGTAGTGCTCGTATGAAAAAATCCAATTCTCGGGATCGCGATAACGAAAATCAACAAATCTTTCACTTCGACGAAAGATAAGTTAAATACACATTTTGGAGTTATGTTGAAGTAATTTCATCAAAGCAATGTCTACGTCTCGGTCCGTTTATTATTATAATGCAAAAAGCATGGTTTGAAATATATTTGCGATTTATTCGAAACCAAACATACAGATTTTTTTATTCTTGTATATTTGATGTGCAGTACACCATAGTTTCAGATACTGGTGTTAGTTTTTCTACGTCAAATCTTATTCGCGTAGAATTCAAGTTTAACTGATATTTAGTTTTTCTGTTTGTCGTTACCATGGAAATATCGATTTTCCTAAAAAATATATTATATCAAACTTCAATCCAATTCCAATATCTGGTGTAAATTTTACATCGATCTGAGTCCGGGAAGTTTGCTAAACGGCCAAATGTAAATGTTTGGTATGGTCCAGAAAAAACTGTAGAGAGACACCTTAATTCTGGTGCCGGCAAATCTTCTGAAGCACATTTCGTGATGACGGTTTTCTTGAAGTTTTACTACACTGAATAGATGCTCAGTAAAGAAGCCCCAGCTTGTTTAATAATTTACAACAGGGCAAGCAAAACTTGTGTACTTAAAATATTAGAGCTTGACATTCCATGCAGATGTTCCTTCGAAATAGTTTATTTTTCAACACATATCTCGGGGGATCGATCTGCTGAAATGTGAGTTGTCTGTTCCAAATCATTGTAGACTAAATAGTAATTTTAGGATATTTCAGTTGTCGATCACCATGTGGCTTGTTTCACTGCAAAATGACACAGCAGATACAAAGCACATTCCTTGCAGATATTTCTTCTGAATTATTTAATTTTTCAACGGATAAGTACAATGGGACTTACTGAAATGTGATAGTCGGCGATAAACAGATTAAGAGGCCGTCTCCCTTAAACCGTTCCACTCGATTTTGGACTCCAAAATAGTTTTCCTTCATATTTCTGTCACAGGTAGTACTATCTATCCCTACTACTAAAATGCAGTTAAAATGATCAGAAAGTTTGTTTCTCTCCTCTTTGGAGCATTTATCGATTACCAGTGTCAAGAAGTGATGAAACGGCCATTTTTCACGAGTTCTAACACAGGATATTAAACGTTCGTTAAAAATACTTCGCGCCGATAAAACCCCCAAAATTTGTACACATTCAGTCAATTTTTATCAGTTCTTACTGCTGACATGTCATTTGGTTGCTTTCTTGTTCAAAATCGGAAGACAACTACAATATTTATAGAACACCTTCAGTAAATTATGCGAACATCGCGAAAATATGGTCCTAAATCTTGCCTTATTTTTCACTTGTGGCAAATAGATCAGGCCTAAATTGCCATTCTAGTTTTAGATTAAGACCTTGTCTGTTGAATTATGAAATAAAATCTGCGGCACAACGCGATATTGAGAAATAAATTCGAACGAATTCTTGGCTATTTTTGATGCTTTGTTGATGAATATTTTCCGCCTAACGATAAGGGAAAACGCATTAAAGTTCTACAAATGGCCGTCTTTTTTTCCCTTGTTTCGGTTAGCTGAAACCAAATACGGCGTTTCGTTTTCTGACCATTAAATATTATAATGATAAGTCGATTCGTGTCCTTCGTGATTATATTTACCACTCACCTTGTTGACCTTTTAGTTCCTGATGACATTATGAGAATTTACCGCTGAAACTTTCGTGGTTATCGTACACAAGCACAAGTATGGTACTCAGTGGCTACAGTTATAATGATCCAGTAGGTCTGTCTTGAAAGGAGAGTCGATGACGAAAAGAGATTTGAATAAATCCTCCTGTATGTAATCATTCAATACTCGGGTTGCGTTACCGCCCGTGGTGGAGAGAGTGGGGGAGGTGGGGAGGGACTGGGGTTACACCATAAATTGCGAGTGCTGCGGTTCTAAGATTTTGCCGCTATTGTAGGATAAAGGACACGATAACGAGCGGAGAGCGGACATTAAAATACGGGCAACACGATTTTGAGGTCTCTGAAGCTTTGATGACTTGCCCCATACACCAATACAACAGTCAAAGCGGGGCTGGACTAAGCTATTATATTTTAAATCATATATTAAGAAGTGCACGATTTTGTATTCGTTTAATTTAGGGATCAAACCAGGATTGCACTCCCAAAAGGAGCAAAGGGGATCCTTTTCTAAAGGACTGAGAACCTTACTTAACCGTATGCCGCGGCACATCAGGCTGTACAGGTCTACATAGCCCACAAAAACGAGAATGCCTCTGGGCGTTACCGTTTGAAGTGATAACGCAATTCACCATGCTTACCTAGAAGGCTAACTTACAAGTTTCGAACAGATACACGAAAGAGTACTGTGCAATTGTGATAGCGCTTGAGTTCCACTTCGTTGTGAACACCCTTGAGCGACATTGTAAATAGCTTTTTAGGAGCAAGGAGCTAAAATAACATATCGCTTGTGCAGTAGTAGTAGTGCGCACGATATTAGCCTACGGGGACCTTGTCGTGTCGCTTAGTTTGGATGATTGGGAAACTCGTGAAGATTTCTTATTCTTTACAGTTTCGCAGGTAGGTCCCTTGAGTCTGAAAAAAAAATTGTCAAGATCGGTTTTCCAATGTTACCGACTTGTGGCTTGACAATACTGGCACTTAAAAAATGTGCAATTGTAGTCAGGTGATAACATAAGACCGTATTGCACGAGAACAACTATCCATCATCCTTCACAAACAAATGCGACTGATCGCTGTCAGGCTAAACCACCAACTGATTAACAAACTATTGGCCTCGCGGTACTTCTTTATGTTCAAGATGTTTCCGAAAAGATTGGTCGCATCTTAAACAACGACAGGTTAAAGTCGTCTACAAACCGTTTAAAACTGTTAACATTTGATTTGATGTTCGGTCTCCTGTCACGTCCACGAAAACAATTAGATGTATATATTGTAAATTAGTAACGCAGGTTCACATCAGCCAACGGCTGCCAGATTTTTAACCTGCGAGACCAATTGTTTTTTTAGAAAAAAAAATCATCAGATGGATCTCACTGACCGTCAATGTGGCTGGATATGAGGCCAATTTTCCGAGCGTCTCTTTCTGGCAGCCTGGTTGTCCATTAAGGATCTGCACTCTAGGAACAACCACATAGCTCTTCCATAGGTCTACAAATCAGTTGGCACGCACACGAGTCTCGAGAACAACGTCGGCCTTAAATATCCAATATGTTTTTATGTTTATCACTCTGTGAGTATTTCAAAAGGGGAAAACTAGTACTAAAGTCATGCTAAGCCATTTTGAAATCTCCTGTCTCGCCAAATGTCGAAAAGCAGAGTTGGTTCGTTTTGTTTAAGAAGAGTACCAGTGTTGGTTTCTTTTGTGGTTTGACACTGAATGGTTCTTTTATGTTACTTCCATAGACGTTTCGGCTAATGATACCCTGTTAGGGGGGGGGGGGGGGGGGCTCAGTTATCCCTTATCCCTGTAACTCTGGGCACAGTTATCCCTTATCCCTTATCCCTTATCGACAGTGTTATCCCTAAAAGTGTCTCTGTTGGAGTTTTTCCCACAAACAAAAGTGATAAAGTGAAGCCTAGCATAAATTTCCCAACGAATGCAATACATATCGTCCTTTCCTTGTTTTCCTTTGAGAATAACTGTTCTCATGATTCGGGAGTCTAATTCTACTGCCGGGATAGTGACTGTCTTAACTGCTTATCTTAACGCTTCCTTTTTCTTAGATGTATTGTTCTTAAATTAGCTTCGTAGTATGCCAGTGCAGCCCACATTGTAGGACATTCAATTGAAAACCGCTCTTTAGATAATAATAAACAAGTTCAGGCACCGATCTCCACGTCGTTTAGGGTTACATTATAAACATCGGTTATAAATTGTAATTGCTTCCATCACAGAGTCAATGGATTCTGCTTAAAAAAGCATTTAGCGTTCGACATAAAAGTAGTGCTCTTTTCCTTTGGTTATCCTCCATCTTGTCTGTATAATTTTGAATAGAATAAGACATACCAATTCAAACATAATTAATGCAAAAAAGAAAATCGAATATGCTGCGCTGAAGGAAACAACAGCTGTGGCTTCCTTAGATGACGAGAGAGGTTCGGAATCAGTAAGCATTGCAACCTAAACATTCTTGACGTTCACAGACAGGGCCCGCGCAGCAAGATTTTGCGTGGGGGGGAGGGGGGGGGGGGCTCAAGCGTGAGCCAGATTTTTTTTTTTGGGGGGGGGAGGGGGGGGAGCGGAGGCATGCTATCCTGGGAAAATTAGGGTTTTAGTTACTCTCAGATATCGGAGGGCGGATTTAAAATCAACAAACAGTGTGTTAAGGTGCAATGTTTTTACAACTTGAAACAGCAACGGTCCCAAGACCGCAAACAACAATGGTGCTAACCTAGCAGGATCTACAAGGGATTATTGCAATTTATTTGTGCTGGCTATCGAGATCGCGTTATTTAGATTTGCTACACCACGCTGATGAGTCCCAAAAAGGACGGAATGGCTGTCCGCGATCGGAACCCTGCTTTATCGTTCTGGTCGTGTTGGTGTCTTGCAAAGTTACTTTTTCACATAGTACTTATCGGCCTTGCTATATTATTGTAATGCTTTTACAGTATAAGCATACTAAACATTTAGAACCAGACCTTTAGATTTACTAACAAATCAGTCCTGCTTGAAGCAATATAATTTACTCCAAATCAGTACCACTGCCATTAGCGTTTACAAACCAAACCTTTATTTCTTTCTTTACTTGCTTATTTACCTAAGCTCTAATTATTTTTTCTTTCTACTGTAAAAAAGTGGGGGGGGGGGGGGGGGGGGGGGCTAAAGCCCCCCAGCCCCTCCCTCTGCGCGGGCCCTGACAGAGATGGCACAATGATAATAATGATGATGTAAACTATATTCAGTGTATCAGCTTAAAGTTCAGATCAATTGGTTCTTGGGTTTGGTAGCAGGTGCTATTTTGGTTTTAGTGTTAATGTAAGATAGTAAAAGACACAATTTGAGCTGTTTTTGTTCATGACTGAGCGTTTCCCTGATCTAGTTGTAATATTAAGCTCTCTAATAATTAGTCTCTCTAACTCACTCTAAATGAAAGGAAAAAATGGAAATATCGGAAAGCATGATTATAACGAAAACTCTACAAGGCCGTTTTCTTGTAATTTTTTTATTTCTCAACCCATTCATTTAATTTGTCCCGAAATGACCGAAATGGCCAGCTCAATTAAACAATAGATGACAAAATTCAATCCTTGTCATCCGAGTGGTGCGTCAACGAACATTTTTGAAAACGGTTCATAGACATTAATCGCCACTACCCAAAAAGATCTTGAATTTATCAATTTCGCGAGGGTTCATTTCTTGAAGTTATAAAGCAGATAAACAACATCAAAGCTAAAAGTCTAACTCGACGCAATGTCTGATCTCCCAATATTCATTATTCGACCAGGCAGAAGTCAAAGACATGCTCAATGCCAATGGGACCCAATGGTCTTGGTGACATTGATAGTTTATTGATATTATGAAATATGGATCCTAATGAGCCAATTCTAAAAATTATGAAGCCGAACGACACTTATTCGCATCGAAACTTACCTATTAGCTGAGGTTCGTCCTGTAGAAGGGGTAAAGCCATTCTGAATTGGTCAGATCGCGCCGGTGTCGATGGAAAATATCCTGCCACATGGAAATTCTGGTTCCGCCATAAGCCGCTTTTTGCCGAAACCGCATGATTTCAGGTAACGAAGAAAGAAAAATATCCTCCTCTTCTATTTTTGTTGAAAAGTGACCATTTCAATGTTGGTTTCTCATCGCCTTGTATGTAAATACATGCCGTAACTTCATGCATGCAGCATGGTGTAACCCCAGTACCCCCTCCACCCACCTCCCCCACTCTCTCTACCACGGGCGGTAACGCAACCCGAGTATTGAATGATCACATACAGAAGGATGTATTCAAATGTCTTTTCGTCATCGACTCTCCTTTTAAGATAGACTTACTGGATACTCTTTCGTGTATCTGTTCGAAACTTGTAAGTTAGCCTTCTAGGTAAGCATGGTGAATTGCGTTATCACTCCTGCAAACGGTAACGCCCAGAGGCATTCTCGTTTTTTGTGGGCTATGTAGACCTGTACAGCCTGATGTGCCGCGGCATACGGTTAAGTAAGGTTCTCAGTCCTTTAGAAAAGGATCCCCTTTGCTCCTTTTGGGAGTGCAATCCTGGTTTGATCCCTAAATTAAACGAATACAAAATCGTGCACTTCTTAATATATGATTTAAAATATAATAGCTTAGTCCAGCCCCGCTTTGACTGTTGCATTGGTGTATGGGGCAAGTCATCAAAGCTTCAGAGACCTCAAAATCGTGTTGCCCGTATTTTAATGTCCGCTCTCCGCTCGTTATCGTGTCCTTTATCCTACAATAGCGGCAAAATCTTAGAACCGCAGCACTCGCAATTTATGGTGTAACCCCAGTCCCCCCTCCCCCACGGGCGGTAACGCAACCCGAGTATTGAATGATTACATACAGGAGGATTTATTCAAATCTCTTTTCGTCATCGACTCTCCTTTCAAGACAGACCTACTGGATCATTATAATTGTAGCCACTGAGTACCATACTTGTGCTTGTGTACGATAACCACGAAAGTTTCAGCGGTAAATTCTCATAATGTCATCAGGAACTACAAGGTCAACAAGGTGAGTGGTAAATATAATCACGAAGGACACGAATCGACTTTTCATTATTTAATGGTCAGGAAACGAAACACCGTATTTGGTTTCAACTTACCGAAACAAGGAAAAACAAGTTGCCATTTGTAGAATTTCAATGCGTTTTCCCTTGTCGTTAGGCGGAAAATATTCATCAACAAAGCATCAAAGTGTCAGGCAACAAGACTCGGACTGGAATGTGAAGTGTGTCACGCAATACTTAATCCGTGAAAATAGCCAAGAATTCGTTCGAACTTATTTCTCAATATCGCGTTGTGCCGCAGATTTTATTTCATAATTCAACTGAGAAGGTCTTAATCTAAAACTAGAATGGCAATTTAGGCCTGGTCTATTTGCCACAAGTGAAAAATAAGGCAAGATTTAGGACCATATTTTCGCGATGTTCGCATAATTTACTGAAGGTGTTCTATAAATATTGTAGTTGTCTTCCGATTTTGAACAAGAAAGTAACCAAATGACATGTCAGCAGTAAGAACTGATAAAAATTGACTGAATGTGTACAAATTTTGGGGGTTTTATCGGCGCGAAGTATTTTTAACGAACGTTTAATATCCTGTGTTAGAACTCGTGAAAAATGGCCGTTTCATCACTTCTTGACACTGGTAATCGATAAATGCTCCAAAGAGGAGAGAAACAAACTTTCTGATCATTTTAACTGCATTTTAGTAGTAAGGATAGATAGTACTACCTGTGACAGAAATATGAAGGAAAACTATTTTGGAGTCCAAAATCGAGTGGAACGGTTTAAGGGAGACGGCCTCTTAATTGTAAAACATTATAATAATTTTATTGTTCTAAAATCTTTTCACTGTGAAACTCAAAGCATCCCCGTCTTGACATCCATAATCTGTTCAAGAAAAAATAAATCCATGTTAATGAATGCTAAGCTGAAGGCCGGTACTGCAAAGAAAAGCTTAATTACCATAACTTTGTCCTCATCGCTGTCCGACATCATGTTTGCAGCAAGCTCAGATCTACATGACTTTCCTCATGATCAAGTTCCAGGTCAAGTTGGTTAATAAAATCTGGATGTCTCTCCTTCACAGTCATTGTTTGGCTCGTCATGCAACGCTGTGGCTAAAATAGCTAGATTACACTCGTAATTCTTGTTTTATTTCATTTTACTCTCAGTCTGCATTTTACCCCTGGTCTGCAGTCTGCATTTTACACTGACCGGTATTTCAATCTGAAATTTTTTCCGGTGTCAAAATATTAATATTTTAATAATGATTTACTGGATTTAAAAAAAAGTTATTGTTAAAATTTCACTTAATATCATTACTGAAAGACCAAAACAACCTCTAGAACGAAAAAAATAACTGTTAAAAAACTCAAAAGTTAAATTATAACTTTAACTTCGTTTTGATAACCATCAAAGTGCCCGCAGGCGATGACGGGATAGATGCGCCCAGTTTTCCTCCGACAACATGATGACCATGCCTGGGTCGAAGGCAAGTGAATAATTACCCGGTATTGCTCAAGACTTCCGACTTCCGGGTTCGAAGCTTCAAACAGAACCAGAAGTTCATAGATAATGCGCTTCTGACGGAACTTTTCACGAGGAAAATGGGAAGAATAAGTTGGGGTCATACGGTTTGCTTGCTGTTTTGCGTCATTATCCAAGGTGAGGTTTTCAGAAGACAATTTAGACATTTTTAAAATGAATCGATCAAGACGTTATGTTCCAGCTTGTCTCAGGAAGGTTTTGGCGGACTGGCCAGTACTGTTCAACACATGACAATGGCATTTGTTTGTTTCCTGGTGAGAAAATAATTTGTTTGAAATTGAATTCAAATTTAGGTGCTCCATCCAGCATTATCGGACACTCTTTTTCTTCAAGTCTCAATTTTGATAGATTGTGTGACTAGCGCTGTGAGATGTGCTTGTACATGTATCGAATCAGGCCCAGTCCAGACGTCGTGCTTCTGCCTTGCCGAACTTAATTGTAATAGGTTCGACTGTAGCACGGCACAAACACGACTCTGATATTCAGACGTCGTGCCAAATTCAGAACTTACTGAAGTCACGTAACAATTAGTCAGCGTTGATCAAACAAAAATGGCGCCGTAACTACCCCCGTCAAAATACATTTAATATAATTGATGGATTTTGTTTAGCACGGGAGAACCGCGACGTTTGAATCACTGCCGTGCCAGAGTCGTGTAGCACGGCAGAGCTTGTCGAACTTAATTGCTTTGCCGAACTTAATTTTAAGTTTTGACTCAGACGCCGTAATTCTGCCGTGCTTTTGTCGAACTTAATTCCTGAATTTAGCTCGGCACGGCAGAAGAACGACGTCCGAACTGGGCCCCCTCACACTTGCGTTTGAACTCACTCATTTACTGTAAAATATCAAAACACAGCTTCTATGCAGCTAAACTGGAAAATAGTGCGTCTTTCTGCGTGAGTTCACCAGGCGAAACCTGCGTGTAATTACAATCCAAAGAGAAAGTTCAGTCAGTCATTACATGAATGTGTCATCAGATGTGCTGTTTCCGTAATTTCTGGATGAGAAAATTTCAAAAGGAGAGACTCTATGCCTCCAGCATACAATAAACTGCGGTGTATCGAACGGAATTTTCATCGAATTTCATCGAACTTAATCGAACGATTACTATTTTGTTCAGTGTTTGTTCGGATCGAACGAAATCGAAAACAAATCTCATTTTGTGAGTTCGATTTCCGAACTTCATGGATGTCACGCAACGCTCCCCACAAAAACAGCTGCGAAGGAGACTATTTCCGAACCAAATCGAGCAATATCGATTGTCATTATTCAAAATCGAACTCTGAGTAAAATAAAGAACTTCAAGTCTGCTTAACTCGTAATCCATTCAATGACATTAAGGGAGAGCTGACAGCGGAGTTAATGTTCCCTTGAAAATCGAGACAATTTTGGAGAAGTGACAAGCCAGGGAAATCCAACGTGCGCTGGAGGCGGAAGGAATCCATGCGCAGGCTGTGCAACTGGGACCCGGGGAAGAACTCCCATATGAAAAAGGCGGGATGCTCCTTGGAAATTCTGAATTGAACCCTTAAAGGAGACCAATCTGGTTGAGGCTGAAGCTTTTTTTTATAACCCCTGAAGGATACCAAAATACAAAACGTAAAATTTATATTTCTGTATTTTTTTCGTGTGCAACCCGAAACGTGGCCTAGACGGCTAAAAATGTTGGTGTTTTGCCCGGAACACTCTAAGTAAGTGATAGTGTTACACAGATTATGCCGGCAGAATCTTAGGTAGAATGCTGAAGCTAGAGCATCAAACATTATGCCAGCATAATGGGTATTTTAAAGCATAATTTTTAATCTACCCAATTTCTCTTTCATTGACTTCAGTGAAAAGTCTATTAGAAAAATGTCTCAAATTTGGTTTTCAGCTACTTTCTTTCACTATTTAACTCATTTCAAGGTTTAGTTACATCATAAAGCCAGGGCTCACCGGCGCAGCAAACCAAACATGATTGCTAGTTCTGGGTTGGGTTAAATTTGATTGACCTCACTAACTCTGAGTCAAAACGTCTGAGGTAATTTGCTTCGGGAGGGGCAGGCAAGGGCTTACTTCTCCAGCATTAATTGAGCATAATGCTCCGACATCAGCATAACTTTCGGCATAATGCCGTGACGCTCAAAGAAATAATGCTCACATTTTCGAGCATAATGTGTCTAACCCTGCAAAGTGAGACCAAAAATCCGAAATTTACACCTCTCTGCGAGACGACGAGCATCCTTACTCCGTATATATATCTTACCGATTGGAAACGACAAAATCAAAATGATTCCCGGGGATGATTAGACTTAAAGCTATCCTGGATGCCAAATGTTTGGTTTTGTGGCGAGGGTAACTTTCAGTCTTTAATTACAAGAAAACTCTTGCGCGGTGAACGAATGTTGAGAAGATGCTCTGCCGGAGGGTCCAGATCTGAATATGGAAATCGATCAAGGAAACAGTACTCCAGATGGCTGGAACACTTATGTATTTATATGACTTGAACACGAGTATGATTAAGCTCGGTAAGATTGCCTTCGGTGACGAACTTAAAGGGACACTGTCACAAACATAACTTCAAAAATTCTACAGCCCAAAAACATGTTTACACCATTGGAAACCTATTAACAGTGGTCAAGTTTTCTTAAAATTACTATACCAGTGTACTGAAGCTG
This sequence comes from Meandrina meandrites, assembly GCA_963693305.1. Classification (NCBI taxonomy): domain Eukaryota; kingdom Metazoa; phylum Cnidaria; class Anthozoa; order Scleractinia; family Meandrinidae; genus Meandrina; species Meandrina meandrites. Next base: position 14,422,219 of record OY855906.1, read on the forward strand.
AATATAGAGTGATATCACTGTGATACCACAGGGAGCTTTTGATCTCAACTTGAAAGAGTCAGCCTGACTTTTTCAAGTTCTGTCCTTGTGGTTTGGAAAAATTGATGAAAACTATTTACGGTTAACCTCTCCTTTAAGCAATTTGCTAGATAGCCTTCCCTTTACGTCATTCTAGGAGCATTTCCTGTATGGTTGAAAGAGTTAGTCGTAATTTTGGTGCCATTTTACTAAAAATGGCAAAAAATGTCCGTGACAGTGTCCCTTTAATTAAACTTAATCGAACTCAACCCATTGACTCCTGGAGTTTTCCGAAAGAAAAAACACATTTAGCAAAGCTGCAGAATACCCGACCACTAGCTCATTTACACGTCATTGAATATATAAGAATATCATCTTTTGTGTTATGCCTCGTTCCATTCCACGAAGAGTTCCGAGACATGTAAATGAGGTGGACCAAAGTGGCATTTTTAAGACATTCTTGACATTTTCTGGTCATTCATGAGCTAATTAGTTCCAAACTTCTTGAAACGACAGTTGCAACATGTAAATGTGCCTTGCATTTCAACAGCATCGCGTAATTTTTTGCTTGAGCTTGGGCATAAGTGAAAATTTCGACGTGGGCACTGGGGACGAGACAATCCACACCGCGATTCACGGTCTTCTGGTCGTTCTGCGCAGGCTCAGAGTTTGCTCGCTAGATCGCTAGATCCTGATATGCTGAGAATCACACAGATAGGCTATGCGCATGCTCCAAAAATCGGATGTGGCCAGAGTTCGCGTTCTTGGATCAAAATCAAAGTCATCACATCAAATCAAACGTTTTTGAACGAGAAATCTACCCACCTCGGTGTCAAAGTGTCAACATAAAAACACCCATTTGTTATCTTTTTGAATTGTTCAAATTCATGACAGAATTACTCATCTTTTGAGAAATTGGTCACGTGATTAATCAAACGTTCGATTTGGTTCGATTCCAATTTATTTTTGTGAGTTCGATTTCGTTCGATGACCGAACTTAATCGAAGTTAATAAAACGATTGAGTTTGAAAACTAAACGTTCGATACGTTTCTTCTGGTATTACTGATACTCAGTTCGGTTTGTTGGTCATGCCGAATCTTTTTTAACCTGTCAATTTACGGAGATTTTTCGGTCAATCTCATCAGCCTGACCAGTGTCGTGAAGACATGCAATCTTATCTAGTCACCTCCACGCCCTTGGTCAATGCTCGCTGCTGATCTGTTCGAACTGGGACAACAGCAGTTTGAACATCGTACCTCCAGTCCTCGTTATCCCCAATCAAACAGCCGTGCAAGAATCTGATGAGGAAAGCAAAGGCAGATGGACAGGACCCCCTTTTAGCCCTTCTGGATTGGCGCAACACACTAACAGAAGGAATCGGTACATCACCAGCGCAGAGGTTGATGGGACGCCGTACTAGAACCTTGCTTCCTACACATGAAAAACTCCTGCAGCACTCCGGTCACAGTGATACTGCAACCAGACTGGCTGATCGCAAATCGCGGCAGGTGCGTCAGTACAACAAGAAGTCGCGACCCCTTGAACCACTGAGATGGGGACAGGCTATCCGCATGAGACTCCTTGGAAAACAGGAATGGTCTCTGGGGACATGTACACGTGTTTTGAAAAACAGGTCTTATGAAGTCGAGGTATGTGGGAGACGATATCGTCGAAACCATCGACAATTGAGAATGACACCTGAAATTCCTCCGCCCGTTAACCTACAGGAGAGTGAGTTGCCTGACCCTCTCCCGAAACAGTCCCCAGACTTGAGGCAAGAGACCAATCAGAACCCCGAGCAAGAGACAGCTGAGCCACTGGTAGACAGTCGTACCCTCAACAGTGGGGCTCACACTGAACCTGAAGTGGAGCCAGTAGAGGTGCTACCACGCCGTTCAGAACGCAGGCGTTGTCCGCCTGTATGGCAACAAGACTATTACATGACATGATTATCTCGTGATCTTGTAATGTCAAAGTGAACTGAACATTTATCATTAGAACTTGAACTTGAACTTTCAATTATAATAATTTTGTTTTTTGTTTTGCTTTTCTATTTCTCGTTGCATTTAATCTTATATAAAAAGGGAGATGTAGAGATATTGCATTACGTTATGTTACTGTTTTAATCACCAGTATTTTTATATGATTATTTGGATTATCGTAACAATTGAAGCACAAGGACGGTCTGTATTTTGAAGAGCCGGCATTGCGAATAAATGACTTAAAGCTGTTTCGTTGTTGTTCGTTATTTCGCATCGATTTCGCTACAGTATACGAGGTAACTTTGGAGGTTTGAGAAGGTTTTCGAGCATTTTAAAATGTTGTCAGAATACACGACCGAGAATCAGTTTTGCACTCTGATTTAGCAATTATTGGGGAGGCTTCTACAAGAGGTTCGTGGCTTCTAAGATTTTTTAGCGACCTTCAAGTACAGAAATTTCAATAGCATTTGGGATTATTAGGTGACCTGAACATTTTCGCACTTCTGCTCCAACGATTTGCTGAAACTTGGTTTGGGCACGTATAAAGTTAATATAAGCTGATTCCAGAAATTCAACAAAAACGTTTTAGTAAAACGTTTCACTGGATGTGATTTTGTCCAAAAAGTGGTGCCCAGTTAATCATTACAAATGCATTTTCAAGTTAATTTAAATCAGATTTAATTACATTATCAAAGAACGATAGGTGATGGTTTTCTCAAAGTTTTTCAACTACCACTCGAAAGCCGGAAACAATTTTGACCCAAAGTTTGTCATGGACCAGTACGCCCGAAATCATGAAATGCGGACCTTCCTTAAAGGAACCCTCCACTGTTTTTACAAGTATTGCTTAAAATGTTCCGAATGTGCTCATTAGTAGATCCTATATTAAAAAAATGCCTTACCTAGCGAACTGATTTTTTTTTATCGATTTTCAAAGAAGAGCTTCTCAGCCTCTTCGTAATTCCCGCGGCCGCCATCTTGAATAGCGCGCAATGGACTGTGGGCATTGATGACGTATGGTGGTTGCTCGCTCCAATCTCTGCTGTATGAATTGGTAAACATCTGTAAACATGTCGCAGATTTTGCCATGTCGCAGATTTTGCAAAATGCAACAGAAATGACATCCTGATTATCACTGGAGACCTCAATGCTAAAATAGTAGTAATGGGAGCACCGAATTAAGCCTCATTGGTGCCGAGTTAGGCCGAGTTAGGCCGAGGTAAGTTATTAATATGTATAAGGGCCGAGTCTATGACGTCACCCATTGTCTAAACCTAGGAAAAAAGTGGATTCCTGCATACTAATTTGGACTTCCTGCATACTAATAAAGAGCCTTCCTCCATACTAATGAGCGTCCTTCTTACACAATGAGAACAATAGACATGCCCAGACTTTCGCTCTATTTACACCCTGATTGGATCTTAAGATTTATGTTGTCTGTTTTGAAAAAAAGCGGGTAGATTTCGAAAGTGCAAATCGCTTTGCTGGTAAACTTTTTTCCGATTTTCAAAACGTTACTACCGTTGAAAATGGCTTTTTTTCCCAACGTTGTTGATCTTCAAGCTGGCTTGAGCGCTTGTTTAACTGCCTGCGACTGGGAGGTGTTGACTGAAGCCGTCCAAATCCCAGAGAATTTTGTTCCGTTGGTGTTTACGCGATTGACAGAATTGACTCTCCAAGAACTTCAGGTAAGTAAAAGTGAGGTTTGATCTTACTTCTGATTTCTCTTGTAGCGCCGAACTAAACTCTACTTTTATTAGCCGTAGGATGATGAACAAATCAGCGCATTTGACGAATGCTGGCCGAATATTCTCAGCGTGAAGAACTTGTAAGTATTTTTAAAGCATTTTATGCCTTTCAATTGATTTATAAACCGTTGGATGAAATTTTGAATATTCAACAAGTGTTTTAGTTCTCTCTTTAAACACAAGTTTATCTTTCAATGTAGGCATCAAGCAATGACGCGTAGACTGAAACTGGCAGCGGGGAGTTTGATTTGGAGGTGGATTTGAGCGATTCGGTAAGCTTTTTTTACAAATTTTCTAGCCCGATAACAGACTGTTTTACGCACCGTTAAACAAGTTTAATTATGCGGGTTACTTTGACTTAAATTTGCATGAAGCGCTCCTTAACTCCGTTAACAACACAAAGAAATAAAAGCGATGTGTGAATAAATAAATAATCGGAATAAGCGAACTTAATCGAAATAACTTTTGCTTTACAGTTTACGGACACTCAACTCCAAAGCATTGAGCAAACAGAACGCTTGGCACTAGAAAATGTAAGTCGTGTTTAATTTTCTTTATCTTACGAGTAAGTTATTGTATTGTTTAGTGACTTCAACACTTCAGGTGTAATGCGACTCCATTTATTTGGTGCTATGTGTTTGGAATACAACTTTGCTAACATTAAATTTATTTTCATTCTTTTTTTCCGAGTGATCATAATTCACCGTTACCTCCGACCACCCTTGGGGAAAAACAGCGCTAAAAATGGCCCGAGTGGCCCTTCTGGCCTGAATGGCCCTTAAAAGAACGATAAAATTTATAAAACAAAGCAAAAGTTTTGTTGAGGGAAGGCAATGAAACCAAAGTTCTTTGGTGTAACTACACTGGGACTGGTTGTATATTGAAATGACCAATACTTAATATCTTGCAGTCGATGGCAACAAGCTTTATTTACATGACTACATAGGATTAGTAGTAGTGCAAAAGCTACTTAGATTTAATTACTTATTAATTCATTCACTAAAATAACTAGTAAAATAGAAAATAACATAAAGTAGAAAATAACAGAAAACAAAATAAAAGAATTACAACAATTGTTCGTTTTAACTAGTTGAGGTTGTGATCATTGTAACGAGGTTGTCTTTTTCAAAGCATGCCGAGATAAATAAAATTAGCTGAGTGTTTACAAAGTAGTTAGTGGAATTCATAAGATGTGATAATAAGGTTTCGCGTGGTAGTAGTCGCGGTAATGGGAGCTTGGATGAAAACTCTATAGTCAGACAAGCCTTAAATATATCGATTGATCTTTATGATAACGGAAAAAATAGATAAAACCAAATTGATTGCGAGGCTGGTACTACGGCAAAAGGGCAAAATTTATTGGCCAATATTTCAACTAGCAGAGCTAGTCTTCCTCAGGGCCAGTACAATGGAAAAAATAGTTTTTACTCTAATGAAATCCTGTACCCCACCATTGGACATAACTATATATATAATGATTCTGTTAACTGTGAGATCATTTGATGTGTTTACGTCCGTATTTTAATTGTCAGAGTTAATCCGTATTTTCTCGCTGCGCTCTAAATTATTGTTCTTATGAAAAAATGTAATCGTAAACAGATCACGTTCTGTTAAGTGCGGAGTTAAGGCGCAGTAACCATATTGTTAGTTTGATTATCGAGTGACGAATTTTAGGAAGATTGATATATGCGAATTTATTAATCCGTTAAGGGATGCCGCTGCAGAAGTTGTATAGTCTTTCATTTCGAGATATATTGTCGTACCTACCTCAGTTTTACTAAAGTTTTTCTTAGAGGATTCCTTCTTGTTAAATCCAAGTAGGTAGAAGGGTTATAATTATTTTTTTTAATAGTGTTATAAAAACTAAGTTTTGGCGAGTTTTGTAGGGTTTGGTTCCAATGTAAAATATACTTCTGTTTTATCAATAATATATTGTTTAATTTTACAATCATTTATAATGAACTATAGTTAAAATTACGTGTAGTATATGAAATGATTCATATATGAACTGCGGATATATATGAAGGTGATATGTGATCTTCGCAGTGAATTTCCAATTTAAGCAATTGGAATGAAGAAGCCTGAAAAAAAAATCAGGGCTTCAACGGGATTCGAACCCGTGACCTCCGCGATACCGGTGCGATGCTCTACCAACTGAGCTATGAAGCCACACATTGGGAGCGAGGTCAATTGTGAGTTCTGATTTTCCCGTGAAAGGAGTGAAATGACGTGTAGTATATGAAATGATTCATATATGAACTGCGGATATATATGAAGGTGATATGTGATCTTCGCAGTGAATTTCCAATTTAAGCAATTGGAATGAAGAAGCCTGAAAAAAATCAGGGCTTCAACGGGATTCGAAACCGTGACCTCCGCGATACCGGTGCGATGCTCTACCAACTGAGCTATGAAGCCACACATTGGGAGCGAGGTCAATTGTGAGTTTTGATTTTCCCGTGAAAGGAGTGAAATGACGTGTAGTATATGAAATGATTCATATATGAACTGCGGATATATATGAAGGTGATATGTGATCTTCGCAGTGAATTTCCAATTTAAGCAATTGGAATGAAGAAGCCTGAAAAAAATCAGGGCTTCAACGGGATTCGAAACCGTGACCTCCGCGATACCGGTGCGATGCTCTACCAACTGAGCTATGAAGCCACACATTGGGAGCGAGGTCAATTGTGAGTTCTGATTTTCCCGTGAAAGGAGTGAAATGACGTGTAGTATATGAAATGATTCATATATGAACTGCGGATATATATGAAGGTGATATGTGATCTTCGCAGTGAATTTCCAATTTAAGCAATTGGAATGAAGAAGCCTGAAAAAAAATCAGGGCTTCAACGGGATTCGAACCCGTGACCTCCGCGATACCGGTGCGATGCTCTACCAACTGAGCTATGAAGCCACACATTGGGAGCGAGGTCATATATATTCATATATATCCGCAGTTCATATATGAATCATTTCATATACTACACGTCATTTCACTCCTTTCATGGGAAAATCAGAACTCACAATTGACCTCGCTCCCAATGTGTGGCTTCATAGCTCAGTTGGTAGAGCATCGCACCGGTATCGCGGAGGTCACGGGTTCGAATCCCGTTGAAGCCCTGATTTTTTTCAGGCTTCTTCATTCCAATTGCTTAAATTGGAAATTCACTGCGAAGATCACATATCACCTTCATATATATCCGCAGTTCATATATGAATCATTTCATATACTACACGTCATTTCACTCCTTTCACGGGAAAATCAGAACTCACAATTGACCTCGCTCCCAATGTGTGGCTTCATAGCTCAGTTGGTAGAGCATCGCACCGGTATCGCGGAGGTCACGGGTTCGAATCCCGTTGAAGCCCTGATTTTTTTCAGGCTTCTTCATTCCAATTGCTTAAATTGGAAATTCACTGCGAAGATCACATATCACCTTTATAGTTAAAATTATTAAAATTATAGTATTCTTTTATTTTCATTAGAGTAAAAACTATTTTTTCCGTTATCATAAAGATCAATCGATATATTTAAGGCTTGTCTGACTATAGAGTTTTCATCCAAGCTCCCATTACCGCGACTACTACCACGCGAAACCTTATTATCACATCTTATGAATTCCACTAACTACTTTGTAAACACTCAGCTAATTTTATTTATCTCGGCATGCTTTGAAAAAGACAACCTCGTTACAATGATCACAACCTCAACTAGTTAAAACGAACAATTGTTGTAATTCTTTTATTTTGTTTTCTGTTATTTTCTACTTTATGTTATTTTCTATTTTACTAGTTATTTTAGTGAATGAATTAATAAGTAATTCCTATGTAGTCATGTAAATAAAGCTTGTTTCCATCGACTGCAAGATATTAAGTATTGGTCATTTCAATATACAACCAGTCCCAGTGTAGTTACACCAAAGAACTTTGGTTTCATTGCCTTCCCTCCACAAAACTTTTGCTTTGTTTTATAAATTTTATCGTTCTTTTAAGGGCCATTCAGGCCAGAAGGGCCACTCGGGCCATTTTTAGCGCTGTTTTTCCCCAAGGGTGGTCGTGGGGATCTCGCGTGTAGTTCGCGCGCGAACTAAGACAGAAATTAAGCCAGGTTTAAATCAAACCGTATTTATTTACAAAATAGTATGTACACATGACATTCTTTAAAAACTTGAAGTCTTCAAAATATGTACAATGTATATTTACAATGTAAAGGAAGCGAAAAACTATATACAAGAACTCTGAAAACTATTTCCAAACAAAACTTAAATATCTAAAGGCAAGGACACAACAATAACAATAAACCAAAAGAGATAATTCATTGATCGTGAAATCAAAACTTACATCGTCAAATAAATCATTTGCCGTCTCCAGAGGTAACGGTGAATTATGATCACTCGGAAAAAAAGAATGAAAATAAATTTAATGTTAGCAAAGTTGTATTCCAAACACATAGCACCAAATAAATGGAGTCGCATTACACCTGAAGTGTTGAAGTCACTAAACAATACAATAACTTACTCGTAAGATAAAGAAAATTAAACACGACTTACATTTTCTAGTGCCAAGCGTTCTGTTTGCTCAATGCTTTGGAGTTGAGTGTCCGTAAACTGTAAAGCAAAAGTTATTTCGATTAAGTTCGCTTATTCCGATTATTTATTTATTCACACATCGCTTTTATTTCTTTGTGTTGTTAACGGAGTTAAGGAGCGCTTCATGCAAATTTAAGTCAAAGTAACCCGCATAATTAAACTTGTTTAACGGTGCGTAAAACAGTCTGTTATCGGGCTAGAAAATTTGTAAAAAAAGCTTACCGAATCGCTCAAATCCACCTCCAAATCAAACTCCCCGCTGCCAGTTTCAGTCTGCGCGTCATTGCTTGATGCCTACATTGAAAGATAAACTTGTGTTTAAAGAGAGAACTAAAACACTTGTTGAATATTCAAAATTTCATCCAACGGTTTATAAATCAATTGAAAGGCATAAAATGCTTTAAAAATACTTACAAGTTCTTCACGCTGAGAATATTCGGCCAGCATTCGTCAAATGCGCTGATTTGTTCATCATCCTACGGCTAATAAAAGTAGAGTTTAGTTCGGCGCTACAAGAGAAATCAGAAGTAAGATCAAACCTCACTTTTACTTACCTGAAGTTCTTGGAGAGTCAATTCTGTCAATCGCGTAAACACCAACGGAACAAAATTCTCTGGGATTTGGACGGCTTCAGTCAACACCTCCCAGTCGCAGGCAGTTAAACAAGCGCTCAAGCCAGCTTGAAGATCAACAACGTTGGGAAAAAAAGCCATTTTCAACGGTAGTAACGTTTTGAAAATCGGAAAAAAGTTTACCAGCAAAGCGATTTGCACTTTCGAAATCTACCCGCTTTTTTTCAAAACAGACAACATAAATCTTAAGATCCAATCAGGGTGTAAATAGAGCGAAAGTCTGGGCATGTCTATTGTTCTCATTGTGTAAGAAGGACGCTCATTAGTATGGAGGAAGGCTCTTTATTAGTATGCAGGAAGTCCAAATTAGTATGCAGGAATCCACTTTTTTCCTAGGTTTAGACAATGGGTGACGTCATAGACTCGGCCCTTATACATATTAATAACTTACCTCGGCCTAACTCGGCCTAACTCGGCACCAATGAGGCTTAATTCGGTGCTCCCATTACTACTTAAAATAGGGAAAGGAACAACTGAGGAAAGAGAAGTACTGGGACAACATGGAAGAGGAGTCAGAAATGAAAATGGCGAAAGGTTGTGTGAGTTCTGTGAGATGAATGGGTTAGTCATTAAAGGAACGATTTTCCCTCATAAGGAAATTCATAAAGCAACATGGACATCACCGAACGGCAGAACTAAAAACCAAATAGACCACACAATGATTGCTAAGGAATACAGATCATCAGTTATGGACACTGTAGTTCGGCGAGGTGCAGACGTAGGAAGTGACCATTACCTAGTGGAGACTAGGCTTAAGCTGAAGTTAAAGAGAAGTCCAAGGGAAAAGGAAGGTCGAACAAGATTTGACATGCAAAAGCTGGCAGATGAAGAAATACGCCACAAATACAGCATTGAGGTCAGAAACAGATTCCATGTCCTAGAGGGATTGGAAGAAGAAGAAAATGCCGATCAAACGAACAACAGAATGGAGAACATCTATGTTGCAACTGCTAAAGAGGTATTAGGGACAGCCAAGAGGCAAAAGCAAACCCTGGTTATGTGGAGGAACATGGAAGAAAGTAGAAGAAAGGAGACAACTAAAAATGAAGCTCGAAAGTACACGTTCAGAAAGAGTCAAACAAAGAATAAGAGAGCAGTATAAGGGAAAGGACCGGGAAGTGAAAAGGAGTGCACGTGAAGACAAGAGGCGCTGGTTGAATGAGATGGCAGGCGATGCTGAGAGAGCGGCAGAAAATGGAAGAACTGGGGAATTACATCGAATAGTGAAGACCTTGACGGGTGAGAAGAGAAAAGTGAGTACAGTAGTAAACGGTAAAAACGGAAGACTAACAAATGAGGGGAGCGAAAGACTGAAGATCTGGAAAGAACACTTTGACGCAGTACTCAACAAAGACCCACCTGAAAGGCCCATTCAGCCCCACGAAATGGAAAGAAGGCAAAACGACAGAGAATTTGACATTGGACCATTTCGACCAATCGAAGTGAAAAGTGCTATAAAAGCAACGAGAAATGGAAAGGCAGCTGGAATCGATGACGTAGTAGCAGAACTCCTAAAAACAGATTTAGATGAGAGAACGAAGGAGCTAACAAAACTGTTTAACAAGGTGAAGGAAGAAGGCGTAGCACCAAAAAGTTGGAATAGAGGATTGATAGTAAAGTTACCCAAGAAGGGTGACCTACGGTAATGTACGAATTGGAGAGGCATTACACTGTTACCAGTCATCAGTAAGATCTTTGGAAGAGTGTTGATAAGTAGAATCAAAAGTGGTATTGACAACATCTTGAGGAAGGAACAAGCAGGTTTTCGAGAGAACAGAAGTACCATTGATCAGATCTTTGCTCTCAGGAATATACTTGAACAAGTCAACGAATGGAACGCAACTCTGTACACCCATTTCATAGACTTTGAGAAAGCGTTCGATTCTGTACATAGAGAAAGTCTGTGGAACATCATGTCAATGTACGGAATCCCAGAAGAGCTTATCGATTTGGTGAAGACGATGTACAACAACTTTGATAACAATTGGGTGACAGGCCTGCACAACTCCCATCCACGTGTGATAGCCTGGTAAAGCTTAGCTCTAACGAGTATATCCTTTAAGGATCTGCCCCTTTTGTACGAGACAATAGGGGGATCTTTGAATATTCTTGTAAGCAATGGTTGTTGTTGAATTAAATGCCAATTCCGCATTAGTATTTGCTTTAAGTTAGGCACTGATGGGCGATATTGTGTGACAAAAGGCAAGATTCGCATGTCTTGTTTACGTTTCTGTTGTAGGGCAGGTTTTCTCTCCTCAAATGTTATTTCTGCGAGAGTAGTTGAAACGGGAGTTTCAGGGTACCCTCTTTCGATGAGATTTGTTTTAAATTGTGAAATAGCAGTTTTGAATGCTGTTTCAGAGGAGTTGGTTCGGAGAAGTCTGAGTGCTTCGCCTTTAATGAAGCCCTTTTTGACCCCTGGTGGGTGGCAACAGTAGCTTTGAAATGAGTTTTAATGTCTAGTATAGACTGCTTTGCAAATCTTTCGCCTTTGTAAACATTTGTGTCGAGGAACGTTGTTTCCGTGTCGGAAACTTCAGCCGTGAACTTGATAGTGGGATGGTGGTTATTTGCTTGTTCAATGAATTGCGTGACGTCGTCTTTGTTTATATTCCAGATAGAGAATATATCGTCAATATACCTTTTCCAGGCGAGTGGTTTTTGAGCGCTTCGGTTTAAAATTTGTGATTCTACCTTTCCCATTAAGATGTTGGCAAAAGCGACTGCCATTTTAGTTCCCATGGCTGTTCCATGTGTTTGGAGGTAGTTTTTTCCAGTAAACTGGAATGAGTTTTCTTGAAGTATAAGTTTAAGCGCTCTTTTAAGATATTGTGTTGGGATGGGGGATTCCCCTTCATAGTAAGATTCGTATGCTTCGCATACTGTTTCTATCCCCTCCTCTTGAGGTATATTTGTGTATAGGCTTGTCACGTCCATTGAAACAAGGATAGCGTTTTCTGGTACTCTCGTTTTTTCTATGAAATTGATGAAGTCCGTCGAGTCTTTGAGGTATGACTCTTGTTCTTTTGCTATGGGTTGAAGGAGGTTGTCTACGAATGCAGACAGCCTTTCAGTCGGACCATCACATCCAGATATTATAGGTCTTCCAACCGGAGTTGGTTTGTGAATTTTTGTAAGCGTGTAAAACACAGGTGTGCGAGGCGGGTTAGGTGTTTGACTAAACCATAGGTTGGTCATGTCATCAATGTAGCTGTGCTGGTGGAGTTCTTTAACTAATTGTTGTACCCTTAGGGATGTCTCTACAACCATAGGACGTTCAAGGGGTTTGTAGTGTTCAGGGTTGTCTAACTGGATTTGTCCTTCGAGAATTTTATCTTCAGTGTTTAAGACAACCGTTCGTGTCCCCTTGTCTGCCTTTTTGAGATTGATGTTGGGATCTTCTTGTAGCATTTTCAACGCTATTCGTTCCGTGTTAGGCAGATTGTCCTTAGGTTTTGTAAGCTGTATTTCAGCAAGTTGAACTTTAACCTCTTCTAAGTAGCTTTCGAGAGCCACTGATCGCTGAACCGGCGGAATCCAGTTTGATTTAACATGGAAAGGATGCGGTTCGTTGTCTTCCCCATGGAAAATGTATTGTAGGCGCATTCTTCTAGCGAAATGGTCGAAGTCCTTCAAAAGATGGCGCCTTATTTGTGTTTCATTTTCTGTAGGTGTGGGGATGAATTTGAGACCTTTAGCTAACAAGTTAGTTTGGTCATTTGTGAGTGCTATGTTCGAGAGGTTTTTTATGTGCTTTTTGTTTGCCTCTGTTTGTGCATGCAAACGATCGGTTCGATCATTTTTTCTGCGTTCTTTTCGCTTTTTGTTTTGTATTTGAGTGTGCAGTCCTAGATGAGGGTGAAACAACAGAATGGTTTCAAGTGCAGTCAGGAGTAAAACAAGGTTGCGTCATGTCCGGTTTCTTATTTCTACTTGCAATTGACTCGGTCATGAGCAGGACTACGGAAGGTAGAAGAACTGGTATACGATCTTAGAAGACCTAGACTTTGCAGACGACATCGCTTTGTTGTCGTCCAGGTACGTCGACGTAAGAGATAAGACCAGCAGACTAGCCGATGAAGCTGCAAGAATTGGTCTTAAGATCAATGCAAAGAAGTCAAAAGTCATGCGAGTAAATGCCAAAAACGACCAACGAATAGAGCTTAATGGTGAACAGGTAGAAGAGGTGGAAGAGTTTGTGTACTTAGGCGCATTGCTGGACAAAGAAGGCGGAACGACCAAGGACATACAGCATAGGCTGAGTAAAGCTAGACAGGCTTTTTATAGGATGCGAAGAATATGGGACAACAGTGAGATTGGCAGAAAGACGAAGGTACAATTGTTTAAATTGTTAGGTCAGTTTTGATGTATGGCTGTGAAGCTTGGAAACTTACGAAAACAGAAGCAAAGAAGCTGGACGGTTTCCAATACAAGTGCATGAAGAGGATTTTAAGAATAAGGTGGCCTCAGACCATCTCCCACCAACAAATCCAGGAGAACACAGGAATGAACAGAACGAGCGATGAAATCAGACGTAGAAGATGGGATTGGATTGGACATATAATGAGGAAAGACAAAGAGGAACATTGCGTGACAGCTCTGGAATGGAGGCCAGAAGGGAAAAGAAGGCCGGGTCGACCCAAAACAACATGGAGGAGAATGGTTGAAAATGAAAGGAAAACAGCTGGGTGGCAGTCATGGGCGAATGTCAGAACCCTCGCAGCAAACCGTAGTGGGTGGAAGGAGAATGTCAAAGCCTTATGTGCCTTATGGCATAAAGAGATATAGGATAGGATAGGAGATTTTGCAATATCACCTGAACCTAGAGTACTCTTCTAAAGAAGAACGACCAGAGAATGCATCATTTTTTTTTTTTTTTTTTAGATCAACTTCTTTATTACTATTCCAGCACACTTGCACACTACATTACAATACAGTTACAGACACTAGATAAGCTATCTTACAAAGACGATTTTACTATTCCTTACACTACATACACTACATTACAAAAAACAATACTATTGTTGCTTACATAAACGCTACTTATATTTGAAACTAATGCTGATTATTTGCTGAGCGCCATTACATTTTATACAACATGATATGTCTACGCACCATTTACAACAATGAAGACTTAAAGACTTATTTAAAAGATACAATAGCTGCTTAAGAAAACTTTAGAATTTCCCATTTCAGTTGATGAAATTTAAGCCTGTCTCTTTTCTTAGCAATAAAATATTCAATGTGTTCAAAATATTTAAGCTTAGCTATTATCTGAGGTAAGAGTGGTTTTGTTTTCCTAAGGCGATTAGTATGGATTACTTGCTTACCAGCAATGAGAATGTGGTTGAGAAGAGTCCAATGAGGACTTTCATTTAACCTAGAAATGGTGATATTAGATTTATTTAACCAGTTAATAGTATGCGTCCAGAAATCTTTGGTAAATTTGCAGTGTAAAAACAAATGCTCGAGAGATTCTTCGTACTCTCCACAAAACGTACATAACGAGGTATCTATTAGCCTCATTTTATTCAACAATTTGTTAGTATATATTACACGATTAAGTATTTTAAATTGAAACATTCTTGTTTTAACGTCTAAGGTCACTTTATGTGGTATTAGATAAATCTGTTTCCAGTCCAGATTTTGGTCATCAAATAACGAGTTGTATTTTAATCTTGCAGTAGGATGGACGCGTATGTCCCCTAAAAGAATCCAGTATAATCTTTTGCTCGTGAGTTCATTTAGTTTAATTTCTTCATTATTACAATTGAGCACAAATTGAGTTAAATCCGAATTTGTGGTGGTATTCTGCTCTAGTACATCAGGGGGTTCTGAATTGTCAGAGTTTATCAAGACTCTCCATGAGTCTGGAAGTGCTTTTGACAGACCAAGAATTAAAAAATAATTGTTCAAATTCAGCCCTTTTTGTCTAAAGAAATTCCAAGGTTTTAATTTGCCGTTCGGAAGAAGAATGTCTTTTATCTTTACAATTCCAGCCATATATGATTTTTTTCAAAATTGAGGTTTGCCATCAATACGCAAATGTTGGTTGTTCCATAGTATTTGATCCATGATGACGTCTCGCGAGGTCATTTGTCTAGTATTGACTGTTGCCCAGGTCTCAAAACACTCGCAATAAAATCTAGGAAGGTGTTTAGGAAGATCAGCAACATTATAATTACAATGAAGAAGGAGTTTATCGCCATGATCTTTAAGATTCCGTGAGAGAATAAGTTTCCAAGGGCTATAATAGTTCTCAGTGTACTTTTTTAGGCAAATGATTCGTTGGGTTTTGATTGCAGACTCCACATGGGGCATTTTGAGACCACCGTCTTTATACTCGCTGATCAGAGCTAAGCGTTTGATTTTATCCTTTCCGTTCCATAAAAAATTAAACATCACAGAATTAATTTTTTTCAAAAAATCTTTGTCTGGATTTAATACGGAAGCGCGGAACATGAGTTTTGGCATTGCGAACGTTTTGATAATTTGAATCTTGCCAAACACAGTTAAATTTCTCCATTGCCAGCCGCTCAAGGTTTTCTTTAAAGATTTAAGTATAGCGTCAAAATTAAGTTCATGTTTTAGGCGAGAATTATAAGTAAAATAAATTCCCAGAATCTTCATAGGTTCATTAACAGTATCTATATCCAAGTTTTGTTTACAATTGTGGCTACTCCCGAGCCAGTAGGCCTCCGTTTTGTCTTTGTTTAATTTCAAGCCTGAACATTTTTCGAATAATCCTAGTGTACTGAACAAGTGTTCTATGGAGACTTTGTCATGTACAAATGTTGTCAAGTCATCAGCAAAGGCTGCAAGTTTTACCTCTACGTTACCAAATTTAATTCCTTTAATATGAGGGTCGCTTCGTATTTTAATTAAAAGTAGTTCCAGTACAATGATGAACAGATACGGTGACAACGGGTCTCCTTGTCTAACACCTCTTTCAACATTGAACAATGGCGTCGAAAAACCATTGTTTGTGACACAACTGGATATATTGAAATAAAATACAGAGATCCATTTAACAAATGATTCGCCAAGATTAAACGATTTTAATGCTTTAAGCAAAAAATTCCAGCTTATAGAATCGAATGCTTTTTCAAAGTCAATTGCCACCATTAACCCAGGTATCTGATTAATTCTCGTGTATTCCATGATGTCTTCGATTGACCGGACCGCGTCAAAAATAGTTCTGCCTTTGACATAAGCATATTGGTCCCCATTAATGATAAAAGGCAATACTTTTTCTAATCGCAATGCTAATGCTTTCGAAGCAATTTTAGTGTCAACATTTAATAAAGAAATAGGCCGCCAGTTTTTTATATAACGTCTATCCTTTCTTTTCTTCTCAATGAGTCTTATTATTGCTTGTTTTTGTGAGTTAGACAACTCTCCGTGTAAATAAGAAAAATTCAGGGAATCGGTCATCAGTTGGCCAAGAAGATTCCAGAACTTTTTGTAAAATTCTGGTGTTAAGCCGTCATTTCCAGGTGTTTTTCCATTTGGGAATTTAGATAGGGCGTTAAAACACTCGGTGTTTGACAAAATTGCTTCACAAAGATTTTTTTGATCGTCACTTAGTTTAGGAATATGAACGCTATTGATGAAATCTGGAATAATTCGGTCGCCGTCACTTGAATCCTGGTTTCTGTAGAGTGCTGTGTAGAAATCTTCAAGTTCTTTCATTATTATTTTTGAATTTAGAATTAATTTTCCATCTGAATTAAATAGTCGACGAATTGATGTTTTTCTGGTTTTGTTGGTTTCAAGATTTAAAAAAATATTTCGAATTTTTTTCTCCTTGTTCATACCAGTTCGCTCTTGATCTGATTATTTTACCTTGAATAATGTAATCATACAATGCTTCATACTCACTTCTAGCTTCGTCCAACTTTATAATATTGTCTTCTGATGGATTGTTATTGCAAATTTCCTCGCATTGTCTCAGGGTTTCTTCGGATCTCTGTAACCGTGCTTTTCGATTTTTGGCGATCATTTTGCTGTATTGGAGAGTAGTTTGTCTGATCTTGTATTTAATTAAGTCCCACAATACTCTTAAGTCATTAACTTCAGAGAATTCAGTAATCCATTTTGGATACTCAGAATTAATAAGCTGTATGTAAGTATCGTCATCAAGAAGGCTTGAATTAAATTTCCAATAAGATGGCCCAAATGGCTGGTCTTTAAGGCTATTGACGGACAAGCTGATTGCTGAGTGGTCAGTTCTGATAGCTGGGATGATGTCTGCTTTTTTAATGTCATCTTGTAGTTCATCACTTATGAGCCAAAAGTCAATACGTCGCTGAATGATAGGAGTTTTTTGTCTCCAAGTAAACTGTCTTTTATCTGGATTGTGAATTCGCCATATATCAATAAGGTTATACTCAAGCATTATATCTTGAATTTTTTTAACAGTAGATTTCGTTTCAATTTTTCCTCCAGAGTTATCTAGAGCAGCATCTAGATGAACATTGAAATCTCCACCCATGATAATTCTGCATTCTGCATCAAAGCTGGTGGTTTGAATAATAGATAAGATCTCTTCGAAAAAGGCTGCTTGTTCATTGAGTTTTGTAGGAGCATATAAATTTAGCAGAAGGAATGGAGAGTCTTGGATTGTCATCTCTAATAAAATGTAACGGCCGTTATCGTCTATTACGGTATTTTTTAATTCGAACTGTAGCTGTTCGTTAATAAGGACAAGCACTCCTCTGCTATGATTCGAACCGTGACTATAGATCATTTCACCACGCCATTGGAATTTCCAGTCGGTAAGAATTTCTGGTGTACTATAGGTTTCTTGAAGAAACGTTATGTCAGCTTTCTGTTTTTCGATCCACGTAAAAATGGATTTACGATTCTGGAGGTCTCGAATCCCTCGAGCGTTGAGTGACATTATCTTAAAATTAACTTCTCCTATTGTGCGGCTACGGGTTTTATCCTAAATAGACGAATTATCCTTGATAAACAAACAAGATAACAAAGGAAAGCTCTAAAGCAGCTATTGATTTCCATGATTAGCGAATGATTATTTGATGGCGTAGCAGAATCAATGAAACTGAGAATTAAGCTGGGAACGTATACGTAGCAACATACATAATTACAACACAAACAAACAAAGAAGACTGAATATATCTTACTTACCGACTGCCCCAAAGCGAATTGTGAGGGCGTTCCTACACCTACTCTGAATAGCATTCCTGATGTTGTTTGTGCTCCTTCGTTGTGATGTTAGCTACGTGTTAATTTAAGTCTTTGTGATATAGATTAATTTATGCGTTTAGGAAAAGGAAAAGGTGATTAGCATATAGTGAGCCTAGTTGTCTGAGTTGTACAATAAAGAGCCGAAAAAAAACAAAAGAAGAAGACAAATAAATGATTACAGTGGTGCATTACGCGGAATAAACTTTCCATTTACATAGAGTTTATCTGGGAATCTCTTGCTGAAATACACATTGTAGCCTCTATCCTTAGCATCCTTGAATTTTTCCTTTTGAGATTTCCTTAGCTTATACAGTTCTTTAGGAATGTCTTCAAACACACTAAATTCTTTATCCTTCAAAGTTTTCCTAGCTTGATGGAGGACCATTTCGCGATCAGCATAACGCAAGAATCTTGCAATAATTGGACGAGGACCATCATGTTTTGGCTTTCCTACTCGATGAATTCTTTGAAATTCAATCTTGTCGCGTGGGTTGGAGATCTGAAGTTCTTCTTCCATGAACTTGTAAATAATCTCCTTTGTATTCTCCGCCTCGTGATGAGTGCCTTGTTCGTCTTGTTCCATAGTGTTGTGTTCTTCGATGCCAATAAACATTAGGTTTTCTCTTCTACTGTAATGTTCTTGGTAAAGAAGTTCTTTGCCTAAATCGTCCGCTGTCTTCTGAGCGGCTTTAACATCGCGTTTCAAGTTGGCAATTTCTTCATCGTTAAAGTCGACGCTTTCCTCGAGTTCCTTCACTGTCTTGTTGGTGTTTTTAATCTTCTCCTTCAGGTTGTGAACCTCCTTGTCAAGATTGGCAACAGCATCTTCTATGTTAGTTACAGCAGGTTATCGAGTCTACTTTCAATATTATCGAGCTTTTGAAGCTTTGTAAGAACGCTGTCCATTTTCTTTGTGAGTAATTCAACTGCCGAGACCGTTTCAGGACCGTCGGCGTTCATTTCGCTTCTTGCCTCGCTTGCGCTGCTTTCACGACAGGATCTTTTTTCCTCCGGTGAGGCTGCACTGTCAGACAACGAAGTTGGTCTACCTTTTCTTTTCGTGGACATGAAATTTCAATTCTAACGGCATCACTTTTGAAGGAGCTCCATGTGCACGTCTTACCCTGCCGCCATCTTGCCCAGTCTCCCATAACAAGAAGAAGAGGAGGAGGAAGGTTCAATTTTAAAGTAAGAAAATGTCGATCGCCATCGAACGCGTCCTTAGACCACTTATGCGAACGATGTTCTGCACTGCCGATCGAGAAGCCATCAGTGTGTTGCAAAGAGCTGGCATTTTTGTCGAAAGATGAAGGTACACAGTGATGCAGAAAGGTCATCTATGCTCTGTGTTTTTATTTATAAAACAGACTTTTGTTTCGTTAAGTATTTGTATGATTTTAAAAATGAAATAAATTTGATGAATGGAACTGAACTGTTGATCTTTGTTTTGCTCGTTTGTAAATAAAAGCCACTCGATTCATTAAAAATGTTTCTTCATTGAGGCCCGATATTTTTTAAAATTCATCAGAAAGAAGAGTAGAGTTCCAGGTTAAAAGAGTACTGTAGGTCCAGGTGATATATGGCTGATATTGCAAAATCTGCGACATGTTTACAGATGTTTACCAATTCATACAGCAGAGATTAGAGCGAGCAACCACCATACGTCATCAATGCCCACAGTCCATTGCGCGCTATTCAAGATGGCGGCCGCGGGAATTACGAAGAGGCTGAGAAGCTCTTCTTTGAAAATCGATAAAAATCGCTAGGTAAGGCATTTTTTTAATATAGGATCTACTAATGAGCACATTCGGAACATTTTAAGCAATACTTGTAAAAACAGTGGAGGGTTCCTTTAAAGATTACATAAAATGTACAAGAAAGCAATAAAGTTATCTACACAGAAAATGTAATAAACATTAAACTGATGGTTGATAACGCACAGATAACATAGATGATGTCGATATTTCTATCATTTTTACAGGCGACGTCTCTAAAGGAACGAACTTGTACATTTCCCGTGCATCAGGTAACGACCGGTGGTTATGTACTGATCAAGCAAAGCCATGCAAAACCATTTGGCGAGCAGCCATGTTGGCGTCAAGCGGGGATCGCATTTACTTGGATGGCACTAACACTTTAAAAGATCCCTACACCTGTCAATCAGGGAATTCACTGCATCCAGGAATTTACATCAACAAGAGGCTTTCTTTGATAGCATATGGTCCCATTCCTCCTCACATACGATGTGCCGAGGAAAACAATATGACGTTTGATGGTTCTAACAATGCGCAGCAGATAAATTTTACCTTATCAGGACTGTACTTAAACGAGAGCTCAGTGTATTTTCAGGATTCATCTGTTAACATCGACAGCTGCACATTCGAACGCAGCAAACGTGGTGTACAGTTCTTAATAAGAACCAGGATGGTTTCCAGTATTCAAATGACGAATTCAACCTTTCGTGAAAACAGCGAGTGCATTTCAGTTGTTGTTGACAGCACAAAGAGCTTATCACCTCAGATTAGCCAAGTGACCTTTAAGCTCATCAATTCCTCTTTTTACGGTAATGTCATGTCAGATAAGGGGAGCTGTATTTCTTTCAGTGAATCGCCTGACAATAACCCGTCTGTAAGCTGTAACATCACCCTGGAGAATGTAACGTTTTCTCACAACAAGTTCAGTTCAAAAGGGCTTGTTTTCTTAGAGCTGGAAAATGGAAACCAGGACATCAACCTACAGGAGGTGACCATTATGAATAACAATCCAATATCAGATGGACTCCGAGATGTTTCTGTGGAATACAGTCAAACTGAATTCTTCGTTAGCGGCAACATTGTAAACATTTTTGTCAATGCAAGCAACTTCACAAGTCAAAATGCACGTTCATTCAATGTCAGGGCATCACATGTTTCGTTGGAAATCCATAACTCTAGTTTTAGCGATCACAAAGTTGAAGGAATTGGCGGAGTCGTATGCGTGAAAGGAATCAATTTTTGCTTGCTTAATGTGTCTGATTCTAGGTTTGTCAACTCGAGTGCTGCTCAAGGTGGGGTGTTTAATGTTGAATGCACCAAAGTAAGAATGAACTTTCAAGGAAACATTTTCATAGACAACAAGGCAGTGAATGGAGGTGGAGGAGTAATGTATGTTGATGCGCCCGGTCCTGGTTCAAACAATTCAGAATATTCAGCAAAGGAAAAAAATAATGTAGATTTGAATAGTCAAAGTGAGCACGGTCTTCAAACCAACTTCACAAAATGTGTGTTTACAAACGCATACAGTTCCTTGGGTGGAGGAGCCGTGTACATTGCGGCAATTACGGCGTCAGTACAACTACGTTACAGTAATTTTACAAACTGTGCTTCTTTAGGAACAGGAGGAGTATTAATAAATGCAATGTCACCAGAAAAACAGCAAGGATATGGCTTGGTTTTGATTGTGGAAAGTTCCCGTTTTGTGGGCTGTAGATCGGATGGTTTTGATAACGGCGGATCACTAAGTGTCTTGTATAAACGCCAAGTAGTGGTAGCCATCAACAACAGCCATTTCATTTCCAATCGTGCCGGAAACGGAGGCGCTTTAAGCCTTTTCCCTTCTGGAATAGAGGATGAACGTTGGAGAAGCAAGCCCAGCCAAATCACCGTAAAAAATGCAACATTTTTAGAGAACAGCGCGACCAATGGTGGTGCAATATATTTAGTAGTTAACAACCATAGTATTCTTATTCTTGAAAACGTAACCATGGAGTCAAATAAGGCGGAGGAAATCGGCGGAGCGGCTGCGATTAGCCCCATTTTTTCCTTAAAAATACGCGATTCGCGCTTATTGAAGAATAGTGCTGATGAACGCGGTGGAGCTTTGTTGATTAGTGATGTAAACGTACTTGAAGTGGAAGATTCACTGTTTGACGGGAATTACGCTTGGAATGTTATAGTTTCGGGACCTATAGAATTTGGTGGAGCATTATATATCGATTGTCGCGTAATTTCCACATCCATCACAATAATTAACACGACATTCAACAATTGTTCGGCTGAACTGGCCGGAGGTGCTATATACCTCGCCCACGAAGGAAACGTAACTCTTGTGGTTAAAAACTCTCGTTTTGTGGAGAATCTGTCATTTTGTCAAATTGGAACCGGAGGCGCCATATCAACACTACTGTCGCAAGACATTGAAACAAATCCAGGGTGTATCGGTCAAATAAATGGCAATAATGAAGAATTTCCATCATGGACTTACAAAAGTCAGTTGCTTTTTGAAGACACAACGTTTGAAAGGAATGTGGCGGATGCTGGTGGTGCTCTATATTTGTCGAATGGAAAGGCGACATTCAGAAATTGTTACTTTGTTGACAATTTTGCATCATCTCAAGGTGGTCATATATACACATCAGAGGGACCAGCAAGTCTTATAATGCATGACAGCCTTCTTCAGCAAACCATAAAAAAATTGCAACTTCTCGCAATGACCTTCTCTAAGGCTTCGTTTATTCATGGAGAAAGCTCAGGAGCTCTTAAAATATACAATACAACAATGGATGTCAGGGCGTATGGTTCTACAAATCCTCTTTTTATAGTAGCTGACGGTAGAGAAATAGACCTTGGAAGTGACAATCGCACAAAGTTTAATTGTCCTGTTGGAAATGAAATGGAAATTATCCGTTTTACTGAGAAACTCACAACCCAAGTAAACAATAAACCATGCAAAATTGAAGTCACTACTCTTGAATTTAGCTGTTCGCCGTGTGAAGGAAATTCTTACAGTCTGCAACGTGGTCGTGCACTTGGATCTCAGCTTGATGCAGGATTTCAGTGTCTTCCATGCCCGTTTGGAGCAAACTGTAGTCAGAATATTTTAGCCAAACGGGATTTTTGGGGTTTTGAAGAACAGAACAACCCACCAAGGCTGCAGTTTACCATGTGTCCTGAGGGTTATTGCAGTCCTCCCCGCGGAACGAACGCTTCAAAGTACAATGGTTGTCAGGGCAACCGTTTTGGTGACTTGTGTGGACACTGTAGTGAGGGTTACACGGAGACACTTTACTCCACACACTGCAAACCGTCACATCAGTGTAACGATTACTGGTTCTGGCCGGTGGCTTTAGCTTATGTATCGCTCATGGCACAGTACTTCACATTTAGGCCTCCCATTGTACCATGGATCAAGCGTCAAATCCTGTGGTTCAAAGAGCACAAACCAGAGGATCAAGATAATAACTTTGATAAAGGTTATCTGAAGATTCTTTTCTACTTTTATCAGGCAGCAAATCTTTTAGTCGTTTCCAGGTCTTCACAGTATGTCATAAAGGCTGATCTCGTTGAGCCAATTGTTGGGTTATTCAACTTCAAATTACAATCTAGCTATAGTCGATTGATTTGCCCCTTTTCTGGCCTCACTGTGGTAACTAAGCAGCTATTTTCTGCATCTCACGTTTTTGGTACATTGCTCATGATTTGCGCGTTTTATATTTTGCACTGGGGAATTCAAAAGATTCGTGGTCAAGGAGTACCATGTGTTGGTCCCTATTTAGGTGGTATCTTGCAAGCCTTGTTGCTAGGATACACAACTCTAGCCACTGTAAGCTTCAATCTGTTATGCTGTGTACCCATTGGTACAGAGAAGCGCTTATTTTATGATGGTAACGTTGTTTGCTTTCAGTGGTGGCAATACATTTTGATTGCATTTGTCTGCATATTTGTGGTACCCTTTGTGTTTGTGTTGCTTTGGGGTTCTTATAAGTTGTATGGTGGGACTCTTTCCGTTGGAAAGTTTCTATTGGCCTGTATTTTTCCATTACCATCATTAACTGTCTGGATAATCGTCTCTTTCTTTTGGATAATGGGTTATCCAGTGAATGGCCACTTAACTCCATGTCAGGCCACAAGGAATTCAATAGAAAGGGTTCTCTACGACTCTTTCAAAAGGCCTGAAGATGGTAGAAAACTGTCACTGAGTTGGGAAAGCATTATGATCGGCCGTCGACTGATTCTTGTCATGATGAAGGCGTTTGTTAGTAACCCGTTGCCTCGTGTTCTCATTATGAGTCTGTTTTGTTTTCTTTTTCTTCTTCACCACGTTGTGGCTCAACCGTTTCGTGATAGTATTGCTAACACAGCAGAAACCATTTCTTTGCTGTCTATTGCTGTCCTAGGAACTGGTAACGTGTTTTTCGCCTCTTTTCTGTCTTTGGCAGTTCCTTTCAACGATCATTTTAGCGATTGGTGGAAAGTTTTTCAAGGAGTGGAAATTGTCATTCTTTGTTTTGCACCTGCTGTTTTTGGGCTCCTTGTGGTCATTGCTGTGTTATCACAGTTATTCCGGCTAGCCATTGCGGTTTGTCGTGTCGTGTGTTACTTTTGGTGGAATTGTTTCCCCTCATGTTATAGCAACCATGAAGATGAGGCAAAACCGCTATTAGCTCCAGTGCAATGAACCAACCCTTACTCAGTTATTGCCATTTTCAAGCGCTAAATCCTGGGAAATGTGGTGATAGTTGATGCCAAGTCCTTGATTTGTAATAACTTACCGAAAGATAAGTTTGATGATTATTTGTCTAACCTGAGTAAAACTTTCTTGTAAACCATGGTTAATTCCAATGTGTAGCAGTAGGTATTAAAAATTAAAATTGCTCGTGGGTTTGGATTTGTTTAGTTGTATAATTAAAAATATTTTAATTTCATTAGGTATTGAAGAAACTTATTTATCAAAGACGTTGTTCGTTTTATAATTAAAAAGTTGTAATTTCGAGGCTATTTTTAAATTGTTATAAGTTCGCCACAGGCCAGGTGTATACTAAGATCGAACTCTGTACAAGGAATATTAGCTGATTTATTAAATTTCTGTGCACTTTATCACTCTTAATATAATTCCTGATTTTTCGCACATTTCCATAATTGTAAGTCAACTGCTTTTTTAAATATCAAAATACAAATGCAATAAAATATAATAAAATGGAGTCACTTGAGGTGATCTGCTTATGTCTCATTGTACGTCACTGCTGCTGGCTAGTACCCAGACGTCTCTCTGAGAAAAATCGGCGTGCAAGGAAGGAAGGGAAGCCTTCGCTCTTGTCACCAGTCGCTTGAACTTCGCGCTTGGTGTCCGTAGCTTCACCGCGGTCAAACGTCTGAGGTTGTTTGTTTTTTCTTATTTTCGAGAGAAATTATTTTTGTTAACGTGGAAGCGTCAGTAAGGATATGTAAGATAGCTGCTGAGGGTAAATATATTTTCAGTTCTCTCAAACGAGATTCTTAACTTTTAAAATGCTCCGCACCGGAACAAAATTTCTTTGACAATGGCGCCGACACTGTCCGGATTTCGCCGTTTTCAAACATTCAGAACTTTTTTAGTAAAGTTCCAAAAAGTTAAGTAAACCAGGAGAATACTTGTAAAGAATCAAACTTTGAACAGTGAAAATGAAAACCTTATCTTTTAAGTAGTTTTCTTGTTCTTTTTTTTTCGTTTTACCGCGGTGAAGTCCGTAGCAAAAGTGCGATGCGCCTGAGTAGCAAACTGTCACTGATGTGTTAGACCTCGTACCCAGGTCGGTCAGCTACTATACTGCCGGAGTGTAAGTGTTTCTCGGCGATCAACCTCTTATCGAGGCTGTCGAAGATTCTCAGTAAGGGATGCGTCACAGTAAAGCGTGGCTAGTCGCTGTTGAATTACCCGGAACAGACTCTGATTCCAAAATCCTATAAAAATATGAAAAAAGAATGCATTCCAAGATGTTACGTCAGTTTGTCAACCTAAACCCCGGCCAAAGCGATCATTTTAGTGGACCATCTTTTCGGAAAGCAGCAAATTTCTAGTTTCCAACTTTTGGGGCTCACAAATTTAGCTTAAACTGTGAGCGTCAAATAGTTATATCACGGTTAAAATATGTAACGCCTTTCATATTTTCCCGCCTGTTTCCTGGACGCATAACCGAGTGGTTTGTATACGCAAATCCGTAGGTGTGTATTTTCACGAAATGTGGAATTCTATTTGTGTTAAAGGGGCAGTATCACGAGGGGTCTGCTAGTTTTTTGTGTAAACTATGCTAGAATTTGAAGTTGTACTCACTCATCAAAAAAATAACCTTTAAACGACAAAAAGGCATAAATTCACTCCCTTAGATGTAAACAACTCATAATTTATGTTTTTTAGTGATTTTCCTCCAAGTAACACTGTCAAACTTGAAAACGTCGGCCCGACGTTTTCAAGTTTTAGACCACTTCGTTCCTAACCCGTCCGTAGTAAAACCAGTTTTTAATAACTGTCGTCACCAGTACAGCACATTTTAGCACGGTTAAGCAACTGTTAGTGGATTTCCAATTAATACCATCGCCTCTATTGGATTTTCAAGTAGAACTAAATCTTGGTGAGACTGCTCCCGTTCGGTGCCAAAGTCGGCTATTGTCGACATTTGAAGGAGTGGTCATTGAACCACTTGTGACGTCATCAGTTTGGATGTCAGTCAACTTTTCAGATAAGCAACTGACACAGCTTGGATTGATCTTTCCATAGGACTATGCATTTTGTATATCGACTGCATTCTGACAGAGCTAATCGAAAAATTAAAACACGCTCCGTTTTTGGTGCAAAATCGGTGCATAAACAGGCCAACACACCTGTACATACATACATACATACATACATAACTTTTTGTTAAGGCAGGTCTAGTAGGGCAACCATAAGGCTGGTGTGGACCTGCCATTTAAATTCAACGGAAACTTGTTAAGAATCCCAACTGGCAGGAGGCTGACCAGTTGGCTATATACAAAGCGTGGAGGAGTTGAATTCGGGACCACCGAAGACAAATCCATCTAGTGGCAGGGAGGAGGATTTGAACCCGGGACCTCCGGATTACAAGTCCAGCGCCCTAACCACTAGGCCACGCTGCCTCCACTAATTGTAATTGTAATTGATCAACGTCCCCTTTTCAGAGTTTACTGATAATTTTGTCCAAACTTTTCCTGCCAGAAGGAAGGATGTGAGGAGTAAAAAGGAACGAGGATAAGAAAGCAGGAAAAAAAAAAAGAAGGAAAACGAGCAAGAGAAAATTTGGAACGGTTTCAGCAAAAAAAAAAACAGTCCAAGTTTTGGCTTATGCGCATACACCAAAATGAAATATTGTACATTTTTACACGGAATCTCTATCAAAATGCTGCTGCAATGTGAAAAAGTGCTTTAATAGCAAATTTTGGACAAAATTAGCATCGTAACACCAAAAATTTGTTTAAACGGTTAAAAACGCGTTTTCTTGGGGAAATTCAGCAGTGAAAGGGTTAGTTAAAAAGGAAAATTTCTTTGAAAATGTGCTTTTTTTCATATAAATATATGATCTACGACGCAAAATCAATCCGAAATCAGCAAAATTTTTCGCGAGAAGCGATTTGGGTAATTTTCGTTAAGGCACATATACAGGCATACTTGATTGTAATGTTAAACTCCCTGATGAAGTGTGCGCTAGTCACACGAGACGCGTAGGAAAAAAAAAGTTTTACAACTCAAGTATAGTTCGCAGAAGTGCTGCTCACTGGTTTAACGTTAAAAAATCTGTATCGGTACCAGAAGAAGCTACATGGCGAACAACTTTGAAAGTAGCAGCACTGGTTCAAAACGTCGCAGACCAAGCAGCGAAGGTCCCGCTCAGCTACCAACCGGCAGTAACTTCGAGAACGCCTGGACATCGAGAAGTCTCACTCGAGTCTTTTTGCAAGAATAAAGCTTCTTGAAAAGCATGCAGTCGAAGGCACGGTACCTTCAGGCCTTCGGATTCAACGTGTTCGAACCAAGGGCCAAGATGCTAAAACTCTTCAAGCGAAGTTTGATGATATCATCCGAGAAACAGAACTCAAACTTCTGGATGCTGCTACTGACAATCTCCGCATTGATGTGGAAGTCCACCGAGAGGCGATTCTGCAGTGAGAAAAGGACATTGACGGCACCTTGCTGAATCAAAAGGAACTCCTCTGCCTGGGTGGATAATTTCGCCGAAGCGGCAGCTGCGTTTGTGGTTACTTTATCCCTTGACTATGCCGTCGCTCGAGCTTGCAAAGCATTGCAAGCAGATTTTACTCGTAAAGAGGCTAAAAGGCGAGAAAGTATGGAGATGAACGAGCCTTTCGTCCCGAGCGAACGATCAATACGGGAAATTATCCGACAGGAGATCTACCGCATGCACGCAAAATTTGCAACCAGCTGGCAGCAATCGCCAAAGAAAGGTCTCTTTCCCAGACAATCCTTGCAGGCAGAGGAGTAGGGGGAGAAAAGTTTGAAGCCTCAGCCGTTTCATCTTGTCGTATGATGACGGGTTATACCCTGCGTAAATGTTCCAATTTACTAGAAAGCCAGAAAACATGCACACGAAGTGAGTAAGAGAATTTCAAGAGGTATTGGCACTCTAGCTAAGCTTAGATACTCTGTTACCGATGCTATTCTCAGCTATGTTATTTCTTAGTGACTATGGCTTAGTTACCTGGGGAAACGCCTAAACTACAACACTTAAATCTATTGAAAGTTTGCAGGGTAAACTGTATACTGATATTGTTGAGCCTCGGGACCAGAGGATTGCTCCCGCGCGCGGCGGAATACAACTGAATACTTCGCTTTAAGATAAAGAAATTAGATAAAGGCCTGGTACCATTTCAAACCTTTATTCAGTCAGTTGGTTACATTCAAATCGTTTCTTTGTTCACCTGGTTATGTAAATTGCCATTTGACACCCCCAAACCACCCAGTTCTCTTATGATGCCTAACTAATATAAGTCAAATTACTTGGCAGGCTTTAACTTCATTTCGCTGAACTTCAGAGTCAACTTTTTCAGAGTCAACTTTTTCAAATTACTTAACAGGCTTTAACTTCATTTCGCTGAACTTGAGGGAATCTTTTCCAAGCTTCTTGCCCTTTAGCCAAACGATGCCTTGATCGTGAGGTTTGTCCGCGTGTTGCAATCGACCAAAGTATTCCCCATTCAGATTAGAGTAGAGGCAACTTTTGAACCACCATCCTCCCCCGTAGTCCTCGGCGCAGTTACGCCTTGATTCATCGTTATTTTTGTCCTCGGTAGAGAACGGCATGGAGTTGTGATAGCGGAGGGAATCACCTGCGTTGCCCTTGTATCCACCCACCTCTAATTTGTAATTTGATGCCTCGTCGCTGACATTGAAGTGCTGATACGTTGCATAGAACTTAGTGTGAGGCTTTTTATAACTCTGCAACTCTACCCGTAGCATGACTGTTCGATTTGCTGTCAATCGATGGAGGTTTTCATCTCCAAGCCAGAAGTTTGACTTCTTTCCCACCTTGCCAAAGCCATTTTTGTAATCGTTCCACATTCGATGAAAGTCCTCTTTGTCGTTGAGCCGCTTTTGAAACACGGTCCATCCTCCACCGTCTGTTGTCATGTCGCAGTATACTTTGATGGCTCCTTTACCGTCCGGATTGATCTTGTACCTCTTATTTCGTGTTTTTGTAACTTCGGAGCAATCTATAATTTAACAAAAGGTTTCAGAGATGTTTTAGAGAGATGTAATATGCAGGGACATGGCGAAGCAATATGAAGTATTGACAAAATCACACGGTGCAATGTGTTAGACATGTAAAAGACAATCAGCCATCTATATATTTATAATTATAACGCTCAAGGAGCTCTAAAATACGGACAGTGTTAGCTAGTGTTATCGTTCGACTTTAACTTGAAAAGAGTTTTGATGTACAGTCAGATGTCAATACCTTTCGGTAGTTAAATGACAACGTTTGTTCTCTATAAACGCAGAAATTTGTGGCACGTACATGTCGGATTTGGAAATTTCCGATGTAAAAAAGGTTATTCGATTCACTTCCGTTGTGACCACATGAGGTTTTCTTACCTTTTGGCAGAACCTTTTTTGGCCTTCGAGCCTCAGTAGTTGCCAACAGCATTAATAACCAAAAGGTTGTAGTAATAGCCATTAGATTTCTGTAGAGAACAACAAACAGAATACGTTTGTTAAGAAGATTATTTAAGAGGCTGTCTCTGTAAAAACCACCCGCTCGCAAATTCGGGTACAAAATAATTTTGCTTGAAACTCTGCCAACTAAAAGACTTAACCAAGGCTAAAACTAAAACAGATTGGCTCTGATTCAAAATGATTTTCTGGCCGCATTAGGAGCCATAAAAGATTTTTCCCCTTCTGGGTCCGCCTCAACGTCTGAAAAATTAAAAAATAGGCATTTTTCGAGCCCCTGTAAAATATTTTACTCGCGTCGAATAACGCCAAATTTTATATCAATTTGCTGATAAACTTTTCTAGTTTACCACGAAAGTAACAAGTTTTCCCTCGATTTAACTGAAAGTCCGAAATTAAGTTTATTATGAGCACTACAATTCGGCTTCGATCAAAGGCTGAAAATGACCTTGATTTAGAGGCTAATGTTTTGAAAATTGGGACCTAGTTGCTTTTGTGACGAAACAATTCAAAATAATTAGAACTATACACGTAGCTAGCATTTGTTCACACTCGTAGAGTCTAAGGAACACTAAAAAAAATATCACGGCGAGGTCGTTCTGGTATATAGATTCACATGTACATACAGCAAGCCGGCTACCTTCGATGTCTATTCAACCCAGTGTTATGGAAAAATACAGACATTGCCCTTTTCTCTTATTTCAGAACCAATTAGAAGTACAGGAATAAAGCACCCCTTACACTTATCCGGATAAATTTGAAAACGGAGTTTTCGCCCCCAAAACGGATAAAATGTTTTCCGTCCACACTATCGTTTTCATATCGTTTTCAATATTTTCACTGTCCACACTAATCCGGATAAATTTAAAAACGAAACGCGGCATCGGCTAAGCATCGGCCCTAGATGAATGGCAGAGCATGCGTACATTATTATCAGAGCCCGCACTAAATTCAAATTAGAGAATTTATAATCTTTTTGTCGACGCCGAGGATATCGTCGGTCAAAAAAACTACTAATTTCCATTTCACTTTTAAGGACTTCGCGATAATCCATAGATTTCAGATCTATCCTCAGCTGAATATTTAAAGAAGGAAGTGGAAATTTCACAGAATGCAGTTTAATGATTTCACGTTGCTCAGAGGACCGCGAAAGAAATGCCAAGATTTATAACTCACGTGCAGTGCTATTGTACTGCTAATTAAACCGAAAGGGGAGATCACATGGCCATGCATTTGACGTCAGCGTTTTCGAAAAGCTCCGTTTTCGGCCCTCCACACTGCACCACCTATCCAGAGTTTTCAAATTTCTCCACTCTGGAGACCGTTTTCGAAAAGCTCCGTTTTCGGTGACCGAAAACGCCGTTTCAGTGTGGACGGTTGGCCAATCCGGAGGAAAAAAGATGCGTTTTCAAATTTATCCGGATTAGTGTGGACGGGGCCTTAAGTATAAACAGAAGCGTCGCTTTCCAATAATCAAGTAATTGATTAAAAGCCAAAAAAGTTGTTTTGATACACAACTGTGATATTTAATTATTTTATCGATCACCTGCAGTGCTTTATACCGATTAACATCATATATATGTATACAAATTGTGAACGAAACTCCCGCAGGTAAACACAGTAACTTCACAGAACAAAGTGAAAAGATGGATCTAAACTCTCTTATTCTATATGACGGTAGGGAAGAATTCATTTCTTCTTTTGTTTTGGCTATGGGGAAATCGAGGCCTAGAGGTTGTTATGCAACGGTTTATTATCATAAAAATGCTTTTAAGTCCTAATCAAAAAATATTTTTAATTAAAATGAATGAATATTTTTGAATATTTCTCTTAGCTCAGGATTACTTTTATTAAAACCATTTTAAATTTTGCAACAAATAGTTGTCACTCAGTTTTGTAGACTTCAACGGATGTTTCAAGTGGTCACTATTAAATATATCTTGTGCATGCCTCAAATTCTAATCAGGGAACTAGCGATTCTGAGAGTCTTACATTTCAATTTACACACTGTTTGCATATTTACAACAGTTTTATAGCTCGGTAATCGACGGCGTCAGTGAAAGTTTTCAAACTTGTTTAATACTAATGGAAAGCAGTTCACGTCTTTTTTTTTTCGCAAGTGGCATTTTCGATCATTTTTTCAAAACTGGTAATTTACGTCAATAATTGTATATAGGATCGCAAACAAAATGTTTAACGCGAATGCATGAAAAGTTTAAACTACACATATAATTCATGAGGAGTTAATAGCTTCGAAATCACTTATAAAAATAGTGTATTTTATATTTGCATATATTGTGAGCAACGTATCGTTAGTTGAAAAAAAGTTGGTAAAATAAAACTATACAAGTGTTTTTTTCATGAGCAACACGCGAGGAAGCTCTTATTTCCTTTGTGGGACTCCTCGCTTTCACGGGGCTTGTCTTGTTTTTCCCTCACCATCACCCTTCTGCGGGCTATCTCGTCACCTTTTTTTGCATACTGTATACGATGATGTTGAAGAGGAATATATTGCCAGCATAATTAAATTAGTCACAAGTAAAGATTTTGCAACAGATTCAGTAGGAACCTTCAATTTAGCTCGAACTAACAGAGAATGAATCATTGTTCACGAAAGAAATAGTGATGTCGCACAATGTTCACGTAATATATGAAGCGATAACCCAACAGGAACCTAGAAAGTTTACTGCTTTCGCGTGAAAATCTAAAAACAGGTCAGCTATCAACTGGTTGATAAAAAAAAACCATGGGAAATTCTTCTCAGGCTACTACCAATGATCTTGAAAATGTATATCTCGCGAAAATGGCTATTTTTAAAGATAAGCATTAAACACTTATTTTTGAAAATTAAAGACATTGAACAGTGATGTACCGGTAAAACGCTCTCAGTAAATTAAAGCGTTTCTTTTTGCTTACTTTTCAGCTGAACAAGTCTACCAGTTTCTTGGTTCTTTGACGAATTCCTGTCTCTCTTGAAAGAGGCGATTCAGGTGTTCACGAGGCTTGAAAAACAAGTACTTGCTCACAGAAAAACGTCTGCTTCTAAATTACTCTCACCAGGCATCTGTCCATGTAATAAAAATGCATGCATGACTAAATGGGGTTGCCAATGGCGATGTTACTTTTCTCTCTTACTCTATCTTGCATTCACTCAATGTAGACTAAACAGTGCTTTTTGCGTGCACGAAAGCATTCAGATGATTCTTAGCGTCAAACGGTCTTTCAAGGACTTAACTAAACTTTCAACTGGCTTTTTGGCTCTGGATATTCACATGTGTGGTACATAATAAATGCAAATATTCATTTAAATACGTAGCTCAGTAGGTGTTTTTAGAGACCTTCTGAACGTCTTTTTCTGCTGTTTGCCCGAGTGGATTAATTTTGAAGCGAGTTTCCAGGAAAATGACAATTGTCTCTGCTTTCTTGTGCAATCATAAATTGTTTGGCGGGAGAAGATCGGCCAAATTTACCACTCACACAATAACTGAACACACCTTTTAATTACGAACTAATCTAACACCAGTAATCAGTCCAGGATCATGTCCATTTTTGGAAACGCGCGAAACAATAGCGTGACGTAACAACATGGCGGCTGTCAAATCTTCCCGAGTGGACTCTACTTGAAATTTGGATTTGCCATTTTTTAAGTCTTCCCGGGTTGCGTTACCTTCCAGTCAGTAACACAACAACAAAGAAGCATTGAAGAAGCCCTGTGCGTGACATTGTGGAAAATGACGGTGGATTGTGTGCGTGAGCCAGGATTTACTTTCGATGTGTTTGTCAGTTTTGTGTTTGTATGCCCCTTGAAAAAGTTCAGAGACGTTCTATAGTCATTCTAGTTGCTTTATGCGAAATCTGGTGCACCTGGGCCGCCATTTGGGTGGACGGGCCGCGAGTAGTTTGCGGAAAATGAGACTGCTCGTAAGTAACTGTTTGGGCTTCTTCTCCTTCACTTCAGTCCGTGATTTGGTGGATAATCGACATGGAGGGACATAGCAGGAGCGCTAATTACTCAACTGGACGTGTTTTAGGACACAAGCGGGATGGGAGCTTTGCCTTTCTTGTTTCTTTGAATGAGGGGCGCGGTGCGCGTCGCCACTAAAGCACACTGGTATTTCTGACAGTGTAGCAGGCAGAAATAGCTATTTTGCCGGCATGTACCATAGGACTTGGTCCCCGTAGGAGGGATTGTGGGTAGCGTTATTGGATATGTATAGTTGTTCGTTATAGATTTGAATCAGTCTAGGTCAGCACTTCGCTCATGCAACAAAATTCTTACTTTGTAAATTTTGAGATAATTTAATTTTGTCGTTTCGCTATTTTCTAGTTTTCGCGTACCTCAGCTCCCAGAGTTGGCGGAACCGCAGCTGTTTTCAGCAGGTTGGGGGTATACGTTCCCCTTTTTCCACAAAGTGGTTTTGGGTTTTCGTATCCGGCGGTGTCGTGTACATTTTCTGTAGGAGCTTCGATCTTTTGTGATGGAGAGCATTGTTTTTAAGTGTATTCTGTTAGGTTGATGGCAGGTTTGCAATAAACTGGCTTTGAGGTCCTTGCTGACCTACAGGCCCCTGTATCTACACTGTTGTGTATGTTTTTCTGGGTAGTGTAGGCCAAATTTGAACTATATTATATCGGACAGATCGGAGGTCTCGGGGGAGAGCCAAGATGGACGGCAGCGTTTATGGGTAGTCCGCCCTGTTAATTCTCCGCATCGTAAATAAATGGCTGATAAGCGAAAACGATGGAAGTCCGCTTATCATTGGAGGAAAGCGAGGCGAAAGACCAAGTAGTAGCAGCTCTCCTGAAATCCCTCCAAATAAAACTGCAAAGGCCACAGAGCACATGGCCGAGTACGCTGATCTGTCGAGTATCTGAATCGCACTGAACACCATACAACGAAACACCGACGAGCTTCTTAAGGTGGCTCGAAGGGGTTTAGATATTCCCGTCTTTGGTATTCTATTGCAGCTACACCAATAACGTTGAGGTTAAACTTTTAGTACAACTTTGTTAAGGTTTAACCAAAGAACAAATTGCAGTTGCTATGACGTCAAAATTCGTTGCCATGGCAACGTTATATGAGGTCAAAGATACCTTAATTTTTACCGTTTTAGGCTAATAACTTAAAAACTAGACGGTGAAAGTTTTTGTTTTTCATATATGTTTGCCTACTGGGCAAAACAAACAATCCAACAATGTTTAAAAAAATTTTGTAGGTAGGGTTCAGAGCAACCTTAAATTTGTGAAAAAATGACGTAGCTTCGAATCCCACCTACAGAATTTTTTTAAAAATGTGCAAAAATTGTTCTTTTGTCAGTTGGATAAAAATATATCAAAAACAAGAACTTTTACCGAGTAGTTTTTAAGTTATTAAAAGTAAGTAAAAAAATTTCAAGAGGTATTGGAGTTCTATCCAAACTTAGATATTATGTAAAGAAAAATATATTGAAACAACTTTACTATTCACTTATCTATCCCTACTTAACATATGGCTTATTACTCTGGGGCAATACCTATAGTTCTTCGATCAAACCTTTAATAACTCTTCAGAAGAGAGCCATGCGTATAATAACTTTTTCAAAACCAGATGAACACTCAGAGCCTCTCTTTAAAGAACTAGAGATTCTAAAATTAGGTGACCTTGTTAGCTTGCATAATGCACTTTTTTTGTATCAGTATCATAAGAACCTTCTTCCGTCTTCCTTTGAAAACTTTTTTCAATCTGTTTCATCAATTCACCAGTACAAAACCAGGCTTGCGTCCAGATCAACTTATTATATTAACTCTGTCAAAACAAACTATGGTAAATTCAACATTCGCTTTGCTGCTGTAAAAGTTTGGAATGACTTGGATGAAAACATCAAATACCTCCCCCTCAAAATGTTCAAAAATGAAGTTAAACTTAACATCTTACAGAAATACTGCCAACATTAATGAGTGTTCATCTGGCACCTAGTAGTTACTTAATATTCAATACTTATTTTCTTTATTTAGCTTTTATATATTTTGCTGTAGAATGTTTGTTAGCTATTAACGTTTTCCATTAACCGTTTTATTTATTTATTTATTTATTTATTTATTTATTTATTTATTTAATTTTGCTTTATTGCCAACCACCGTCCTAGTTTTAATCTAATTTAACTTCGCTCAGCTCGATAAGCTTTTTAGTTTTTCTGAGTGTTGCTACCAATATCCTGTTTTAATTTATTTTTTTTATGAAGCATTGTATGAAGTCTTTTTTTGGTAATAAAGTTGTTGTTT
Source organism: Meandrina meandrites (assembly GCA_963693305.1). NCBI lineage: Eukaryota > Metazoa > Cnidaria > Anthozoa > Scleractinia > Meandrinidae > Meandrina > Meandrina meandrites. The sequence continues at coordinate 14,458,600 of OY855906.1, forward strand.
GTTTTATTAGCCTCAAAAGGTCCAAAATAGGGTATCTTTGACCTCATATGACGTTGCCATGGCAACGATTTTTGACGTCACAATGACGTCAATTTGGTCATTGGTAAAACTTGTACAAGTTTGTACTAAAAGATTTTCCTAAAAATTATTGGTATAGCTGCGATAGAACACCTAAAACGGGCATGTCTACTTTTGACTTAACTGTTATGAGCCACCTTAAAGAGAACAGAGCTTTACGCAATCAATACGAAGAACTGCAGAAGTCGCTAGAGTTTCACATTGGAAAACTGGAAAGCTTAGAAATGGAAAACAACAAGTTGAAACAAGAAGTGAGCTCGCTTAAAAAACAGTTCGTGACAGAGGCAGAAGATGAAATTGCCGACTTAAACGACGATCTAGATGGTTTTAAAAGCGACCTGGGCTCCGCTATAAACCAAATAGATGATTTGGAACAATACACACGAAAACACAATCTCAAAATTCACGGCATTCCTGAGTCTTCGGAAGAAAATCTTGCCGACAGGATCATTAAGCTTGGGAAGGTTCTCAATGTACATATTGCCAACGTAACAGCGACATCGACATCTGTCATAGAATGGCTATACGAAGACCTAACGGCGGTCCAAGGCCAATCATAGTACGATTCAAGTCATATAGAGCCAAAGGTGAACTCTACAAAGCCAAAAAACACCTTAGTTTAAGTTCAAGTAAGTTTAAGCAACTATTTCCATAATGGAGAAGCTGTTTACATTAATGAGAACTTAACTAACTATAGACGTGAACTGTTCGCTAAAGTCAGAAAATTTAAAAAGAACAACAAGTGGCATAGTGCCTGGACTATTGATGGCAAAATTTTCGTCAGGAAGTCCCAAAGCGACCAGGTACAGAGAGTATATGAAGCCGATGATTTGAACAATTTTCGTTAAATTGCAACTAAATATTTTTTCCCTCCCCCATACATAATATAACATGTAACATTATCTATGCGCCCCTTTCAAATCTTCGCTTCCCTTTCGCCCACTAATTATTGTAATTTTGCGGAGAGTTTTGTAGGAGGGTTTTGTTTCTCTTCTCCATGCCTTTAAATAATGGCACCTTTTCCCTTCTATACAATAAGCTGCTTCGCAGCTTAATTAGTGTTTCTATTATGTTAAGTGTTAGTTGTCATGCATTTCTTGTACTTGTTATGATTTATATTCACCTTACTCAATCTATTGTAGACTGTAGTCAGCGTACCATCCGCACAAAGAATTTCCATCGTAAGGCGCTAAACGCTATCGTAACGTTGCAAGCAGCTGTGGTACTTGAAATTATTTTAGAAAGAAATTCATAACCTGGTAAGTATATGGCCTTAAACGCCGTTTCTCTTAATGCAAGAGGCCTCAACAAATCTATCAAAAGAAGAAAACTTTTCCGGTGGCTCCATATTAGAAAATTTGATGTCATTTTTCTGCAAGATACGTACTGATTTGCATTTTGCGCGGATTCACGCAACACATTTATTAACAGTGTCACCTTTTTCCCGCTGCTCGGAAACGAGGTGCTACTGAGTAATATATTCAAAAAGGACGTTTTTTTAACCGACACGACACGAAGTATATAGTCAACAACTAAGGACTTTAAACACACAGGAAACACAAATTGTAAGTTTTGTCGTTTCAGGATATATCATGTAAGAAGTATGAACTCTAATAGTTACTTGTATGTATTGATTGTTTTTCAGTTGACTACATAAATACACATATAAGCATTCATCTAAACGTGACGACGACTCGTCAAACGCCGAAGCAAGTGTTATAGTCAAAGAAAATAAACTGTGTGACCTAAGTCCTGGCTGATCTTCACCTACATAGCACGCTTCGACCGCAAGCGCGCAACACGTACAGCGATGCTAGCTTGGAAGATTTTTGGCGAGCAGAATGGGGAGGCGACATTTTCTTCGCGCACGGCTCAAAACACAGTAGAGGTGTAATGATTCTTTTCAGACCCTCGCTATGTAAACAGGTTCTGAATGTTACTGCAGATAAAAACGGCAGATTTATTATTGTAAACACTACCGTCAACGAAGATGAATTGTGCCTTATTAATATTTACGCCTCAAACGACCAAAACCAGCAAATTAAATTCTCTCAGAAGATAACCGATTCCATTCGTAGCTGCCAAACCGACAAAATTCTTATTGGTGGAGACTTAAACTGCCCACTGTCCGCTTCGGAAAAATTCGGAGGTAAAGTCATCCAATCTAAAAAAGGTGTAATACAATCGATAAACGAACTCCGTAACAACTTTGACCTTGTCGATTCCTGGCGAGAGCAACATCCACGCGATATACAGTTTACGTGGAGAAATAGCTCTGGGAAAATCAAATGTAGGCTCGCTAGATTTTTGGCTCATCTCGAAACATCTATTATGCCAGGTTACGAAAACCGACATCTCCGCTTATTATGACTCAGATCACTCCCCTGTCACCATCTCGATTAAACCTGAAGACAAACAACAAAAACGAGGCCCTGGCTACTGGAAGTTAGAACATGAAGATTTCGTCACAAAAATGAGCTTCATCATCAAACACGCCGCCGAGAAACACAAGGATATTGCTGAAAAAAGGCTATATATATTGGGAGATGTTGAAAATGGAGATCCGGATATTTGCAATTCGTTTAGCAAGAAGGAAAGTCAACGCAGAAAGAAATATATTGGACCGTCTCCAAAAGCTAGAGAAAATAAACTCACGTATCGACGCAACCCCAGAAAATAGTTCCCTTTTAAACGAAGCTAGAAAACTCAAGATTGGATTAGATGAAATTGCCGTGAAAAAAACCAAAGGGTCTATTATCCGGAGTAGAGCTAGATGGTATGAATTAGGGGAAAAATGCAACAAATACTTTTTCCACTTAGAGAAAAGAAGTTATGAAAAAAAAACATATAACAAAACTGAAGACATCTGGTGGTAGCACTGTTGAGGATTCAAAAGCTATATTAAACGCCATGAAAAATTTTTACAATCCGCTTTACACCTCTCAAAACCAGCTCTCAGCTGAGCGCTTTTCTACCTTCTTTGATTGTGAATCCTTACTAAAACTCGACAACATAAAGCAAGACCTTTGCGAAGGTCTGACAACCACAGAAGAATGCCTTGCCGCGTTAAACAAGACTCCCGGCACAGATGGTTTAACATCAGAATTTTATCTTCGTTTTTGGACCGATATTTCTGGTCCTTTGATAGACTACCTCAATCACGGTGCCTTTTCTTATCGTGACACCAAGATAGATGTTTGTGCTTCTGTCTGTTGAATCACCCTAACATACGTTTGGCTGGAGACAGTCATTCTTATCCGGGCTGGATGTTACGCACCGAACGCGAATAGCTGGACGTTGTGAGAGATAACGTTTTTTTTTTCGTTTACTCCCCACGAGAAAAGAGGTTCCTTCCAAAACATTTTCACTCTACAATACTCTACAATGGCTGTTGAGCTCGACTTGTAGGTAAGTCTAAGTGAGAAACATATATTCTTACAGTGACAGGGTTCGAAAACAATCGAAACCAAAGACGATATACAGCGTGCGGAATAAAACATTAAAATTGATTTTCTGGATATCCTATAAATTACATTTAATGCTAACCTCTAAGCTCAATTGCATAATAAACTCACCAAAGTGCTTTTCTTCTTTTAAATCTGTCATGAAGAAATTGGTGGCGCAATTATAATACCATTCTTCTCAATATTAAGGGCTAGATGGTATAGGACATCTTCTTTTCTAGCTTGAATGCCAGAACATCGATTAAAAATACATATATTTCGAAACATGAAAACGCCATTGCTGCAGAGCGAGTGCAAATCCAGTTTAGGTTCTGATCCTTCGAATCGCTGGCGTCGTCGCTTCTTTTGGACTTTTTAGGACGAGAGGCAAATTGGCTCAACTGAGCTGAAGTCGTTCTGGTATCTAGATGTTTTAAAGGGCAACTGCCACCTAGAAGACTCTATTTCAGGAAAAGCTTCCAAACGCTTTCTTAACTGATCATGCAAAAACAAACAAAATTGACATGAGAAGCTTTTTCAACCGTCAATTTTGACGTGAAACTTCGTATTTTGCCACTGTTGTGACTTTCCGCCATGAACGCTTCCATTGTGGTCACGAGATGTGATACGTCACAGGTGTGGAACCTCAACCAAGTCAAGAACATAGCTGACTCAAACTCTAGCAGTGAGAGCACAAATTCTGCGGGATTCCTCTGATTTTCAGGGAGCTAGAGGACAGGATATATCCAAGCCTGATGATTTACAACTCTTCTACGGTACTGAAACCTGACGTATTGAGCTTCCGGAGAAAATCAGCGAGACACAAAAAAAGGGAGAAAAAAAATCAAACCTCTTCACCGCCGCTGTGATCTCGACAGCGAGGAATGGTGAGTGTAATTGCTTTAAATGTACAGTTTCTGTTTACGACATCCACCACAGACTTTTGAATTAAGTTAAACCTGAAAAGACTCATGAATATTTACGCGAGGAGCTTAATTAAACGTGCTTTAATTCGACTAAACTGTGTGTTGAGTTTTGTCGTTTACATTCGTTGTCGAACATGTTACCTCGGTTATGAGCCAAATGCCCCCTATAAGCTAAGTACGTTTGAATCCTTGAACAAATACAAAAATTTAAATTTATTCTTTATGTTACTGATTTTTCCGAAGTCTACTCAAGATCTGCTCGAAAATGTGGGATTGTCAGTAGAACGCGTTTTTCGGCCGACTGTAGTTTATTATGTGCGAAGTTCTATTGGCAGAATTTATATGGAATTTATCCAAGCCTAGTTAAATTTACATTCCCGGTTTGCAATAATTAATTCGCGGTGGTGTACATCTCAAGCGCCGTCACCTCACTTCGTTCGTTGGAAGAAGGGAGTTTGCGCTTCTGTGTGCAGTATGTACTCTGGAGTTGGAACAACTTGCCTCGAGGGAATGGCATCTGGCATTGTCGCATAGCCTGCTAGTTTTAACCCGTATCCATGATAATATTCGGGAGTGTAATGATCGCAACAAGTGTGCCCTGAACCTGCTTTTTATGTATCATGGTCCCTTTTCTAACGCACAGAAGAAATTCATTGTCGAAGAAATTTTTTTTCTTTGGGAAATTGATGTAAGGTGACCCCGTCTGCATTAGATGCATTTCAAAACACGATGGCGCAGCGCTTTCCGAGTTCATTTCTCTTCCCGCCTTGACCATGGCCGTGTAATGACATTGCTACCTTCGTTATCTATTTTTCATAACCTTTCTTCCATTGCTTGGATGAACTGTTGTAAAATAAAGCGCGACCTCTCTCGTACCCAGACGTTTCTCTGCGCAGTGACTGGATTATTGCTTGTTTTGATCAGTGGATCAAAACATTTCCAAAAGTGGACATGATCCTGGACTGCTAAATAAAGTACGCTATATGACCGCCTTCGTGTAGTGGACTCATCAATCGTTACTATTGCTAATACAAAGGCAATAACTGCAAGGCTGACGCTTTCAGTTTTCACTCTTGCTAATGTTAAATGCTAACATGGATTTTCGGGGGTGTTAACGTTGCTGTCAACAACATGAACCGTATCACAAGAAAGCCCGTACTATGATAAAAGAGTGTGGCTGCTTATATTCCTCTCGTCAGATTGTTTGGCAGATTTCACTACTGCAAGATCTTTTTACTAATTTATACAACGGCCATTATTTCCCGCTACTTTGACCTATCGTTTTTCAAATTCGTATTTTATTCAAAAATTGGGTCTTGGGAGTTGGGAGAGAGACGGGTTGTCAGAAGATAATTTAGATTTGTAGGTGATTGTTTTGATTTGGAGATAAGGTAAATGGAAGCAACTCAGTTGACCTTAAAGGCAATTGGATGGGGGGGGGGGGGGGGGGGAGGGTGGGGGCAGAGAAAGGGAGGGGGAAGGGGCGTCAAATTTGAAGCCTCTGCCGTTTCATCTCGTCGCATGATGACGAGTTTCACGCTGCGTAAATGTTCCAATTTGGTACAAAAAACAAACAAACAAAATCAAAGCATACACATGCAGTGAGTAAGAAAATTTCAAGAGGTATTGGCATTCTAGCCAAGCTGAGATACTTTTTAACTTATGAAATTCTCAGCTATGCTATTCCTTAGTGTATCCCTTCCTTGACCATTGCTTAGTTACCTGGGGAAACACGTACACTACAACAATTTAACCTATTGCAATTTTGCAAAAAAAGGGCAGCAAGAATTATTTCATTGCTTCTTTAGGGTAAACTGTATACTGATATTGCTTAGCAACATTCCTTGCAAAAACACGGGTAAACCGGATATATTCTGGCCTCGGGACCACAGGATTTTTCCCGCACGAGGCAGAATACTTTAAGGTAAAGAACTAGATAGAGGCCTGGAACCAGTTAAAACCTTTATTCAGTGAGTTGGTTACATACAAATCGTTTCATTGTTCACCTCTCGAGTATACATGTTTACGCTTGGTTATATAAATTGCCATTTGACACCCCCAAACCACCCAGCTCTCTTCTTATGCCAAAGCAATACAAGTCAACTTTTTCAAATTAGTTACCAGGCCTCAACTTCATTTCGCTGAACTTCAGGGACTCTTTTCCAAGCTTCTTGCCCTTCAGCCAAACGATCCCTTGATCGTGAGGTTTATTCTCGCCTTCTTTAAAGTATTCCCCATTCAGATTAGAGTAGAGGCAACTGTTGAACCACCATCCTCCCCCGTAGTCCTCGGCGCAGTTACGCCTTGATTTATCGTTATCTTTGTCCTCGGTAGAGAACGGCATGGAGTTGTGATAGCGGAGTGAATCACCTGCGTTGCCCTTGTATCTACCCACCTCTAATGTGTAATTTGATGCTTCGTCGCCAACATTGAAGTGCTGATACGTTGCATAGTACTCAGTGTTCGGCTCTTTGTAACTCTTCAACTCTACCCGCAGCCTGACCGTTCGATTGGCTGTCAATCGATGGAGGTTATCATTTCCAAGCCAGAAGTTTGACTTCTTTCCCACCTTGCCAAAGCCATTTTTGTAGTCGTTCCACAGTTGATGAAAGTTCAGTCTTCCGTTGACCCTTCTTTGAAACACGGTCCATCCTCCACCGTCTGTTGTCATGTCGCAGTAGACTTTGATGGCTCCTTTACCGTCCGGATTGATCTTGTAATTCCCATCTTTCTTCGGAGTAACTTCGGAGCAATCTATAATTTAACAAAAAAGTTTCAGAGATTTTTTAGAGAGATGTTATAACCAGGGGCATGGCGAAGCAACGTGAAGTAGTCACAGAATCACAATGTCAAGTAATCAGCAATCCATAATAATTATAATTATAACGCTGAAGGAGCTTTAAAATACCAACAATGTTATCGTTGGACTTTAACTTGAAAAGAGTTCCGTTCAGACACAGTCAGATGTCAATATGTTTCGGTAGCTAAATGACAACGTGTGTTCGCAATAAACCCAGAAATGTGTGGCACATATCGGATTTCGAAATTGCCGATGTTAAAATGTTATTTGATTCGCTTCCATTGTGAGCACATGAGGTTTTCTTACCTTTTGGCAGAACCTTTTTTGGCCTTCGAGCCTCAGTAGTTGCAAACAGCAATACTAGTAACCAAAAGGTTGTAGTAACAGCCATTAGATCTCTGTAGAGAACAACCAGCAGAATACGTTTGTGAAGAAGATTATTTAAGGTCATTCCTCTGAAATAGAACTGACAGCAGATTTTCATTCAAACTTTGTCTATTGATTGTTCATCTTAAGGGAACCTAAATTTCAAAATAAAAAAGAGGGGTCCCCGTATTCGTTTGGGAGTAGGAGGACTTTGAATCTAGCCCATAATTCTCTAGAATATCAGCCTCCAGAAAAGTGTCATTTGAACCGTTCAGTTAACGTTTCGCGGGAGCAGAAAAAATAGGGACGACGCAAAACATGATATTTACCAATAGAAGCACTGCATCGACTTCAAGAAACAATTTAATGTTTGTTTCAGGACAAAGGTACGACAGCGATTCAACTTGTTCCAAACGTACAGTGCTCTCGAGGCCACAAATTTATCTTCACTGGTAGCGGCGAAGTTCACGTTTCCGTTGATTACTGAAATTTCAACAATAGAAATTTGTTTATATTCACTACATAGAAAGGAGGCGTTCACTGGACTCAGAAAAAGAGAAAAAATTGATAGGTCACCGTGCTCGTTTACGAGAAAACGACGATTTTTCTCGCGCACAAGCCAAGCCGAAAAGAAAAAGCAGCCATTTTCTTAATGTGCGTGCGCTGGTACGCGCGGCAATCACGCGCAAATTTATGCGCAGTAAGGATGCACAATGCAAAAGAGAGGAATGACCTTAAGAGGTGGTGGGAAACGTCAATTATATATTTCACTTGGCTAAAGAAACCCCTTTTGACGGATTTGGGTTGGCGGTACGGCTGAAATTAAAGTTGAGAGCATGGCAGACTGTTTTCTACATTGCTCAACTTAATTTTTAACTGTTCAACTCTTTAAGCCAAGGAAAACAGATGGTATGAAACGAAATGGAACTAGGTGGAGCCAAATCGACTGGGTACCTTCAGGTCATTGCCCTGTATTGCATTGCGCATCCTCAGTGTGCAGAATTTTATGCGAAATTAGCGCGCGCACATAAACAAAATGGCGGCTATTTTTCTATGCAGCTTAGCCCGCGAGAGAAATAAATCGTCGCTTTCTCGTAAGCGAGTATGGTGACCTATCAATTTTTTCACGTATTTTGGATGCAACGATCAAATTCTTTCTATAAAATGAATATAGATCAATTTCTATGTTTGAAAAAAAGATTATCACCGGAAACGTGAAAAGAGAAACCATCTTAGTTGTGAAAGATATGAATGATTAAAAACAGCTTCATTGTAAACAACACTCTAGAAGTGTCTAGTAGCATTTCAATCAAGTTCTTTAGATTCTTGAATCATCTTAAAAAGCCGATTGGTTTTGGATTTTTGGCACATTCGCTGTTTTATCCTCAAAATCTAAAGAACATAGTGGGATAATTTATAAAAAAAACAAAAGAAAAGTCGATTTCGTAAGAATTTTGAGAGAGTTCTCTTCGATTTGGTAAACAACAGCCGTCTATGTGGTGGTTAATAATCATCCCCGGCGGCAGATGCTATATTTATATGAGAAGAAACAAGTGTTTACCATGATTACGATTTGACAATTCCGAAGCAAAAAGATAAACCAACAAACACTTCCAACAGGGGAAAAGAGAAACCATCTTAGTTGTAAAAGATATGAATGTTTAAAAACAGCTTCATTGTAAACAACACTCTAGAAGTGTCTAGCAGTAGTTAAATTGGCCCGCAGCTTGTTGGGTTCAGCGATTTTCAAAGGAGCCCAAGATGAGGGTCAAAACTGAAGTAATATAAAAGAGGCGAACAAAAGAAACCCGACATCGTTTCATGACTAGTATGTCTGGAAAAGGGTAGACGCTAAGATATAATAGTAATGAATCAAATATGGTATATGGAAGGGTAAGGGTTTGGACACCTTGGGCGTAGCCTCCCCACATAAGAACTTTTTTAGTATACCCCCTCCCCCCTGGGATTTACGCGACGCACTTTGCTATTGTATAACGATAGTCAACCGGTGGTATCAATATGAATAGATCACCAGAATCAACCAAGTCTGCCATGTATAATTTCACGTCATTTTGATTCGTCCCCACCGTAAGGAGTGTAGAATGCTCCATAGAGAATTCATAAGTCTCGGCAAAATTTAGCAAAGTCTCGAAATCTCGGAGTCTCAAAATAAAGTTGCATTGTCCTCAGCGTCCAAACGTTTTCACATTCCGCCTAATTATGCCATTCCGCAAGTCATGCCACATGCCATTCTGTGTGGTGTTCCGTTATTATCTAAACAAATTGATACTGATTTAGCCAAAATAAGAATGCTGGAATGATTTCTTCAGCTTTGATATAAAGGCGTACCTAGTGCAAAGGTATTTTTGACACTTGTCACCGGATGTCTGACCGTTAGTAATATTGGCTCTAGCCTGCGAACGCAGACGTATTTCCGGCTGTCGCTTGTCTCCGCCAAAAAATTGCTACATTGGCTCGTGACTTGCTTACAAAAGTTTAAAGATTAAATTCGACTGGATGGAAATACCATTCAAGTGCTTCGTTAGACTGTGAAAGTCGGTGGGGACGAACGCGAAAGCGAACGAGAGCGATAAACGCTACGATCGAGCATGTCGTCGAGGGCATCACCCAAATAGTGCGAGATCACGAAGCCAGCTGTAAAGCGGTTTTATTGCTTGAACAAAAACCTTGCATGTAAAAAAAGGGAAGATGTCACCCCATCATCATATTAGTTCAATTTGCTGTAAAATTGAAGCAAGAAACTTACCTCTGCAGATGTAATTCGAGATGTTAACACTGTTTTTTTAAGACAATTTTTTAACAAGATACTAGTGAGCAGCACACAGCAAAAAAATCTTGTTAACTCAATTAGGTTTATTCTCCGACCGGCTTCGTCTGATAACTACAGACTTCATCAGGGAGTTTTGAAACAAGATTACATGGGAGACTTATTTATACATAACATTTACAGTACAAATCACGTTCCCGTAAGGGTGTGAACAACAAAACACCCACAGGAAATGCGTGCAGGATATGACTAAAATCCTGCATAGAGTGTGTGATGTTTAATTTTGGGGCTCACGGATCTTTGCTTGGCTGCCTTGTTTAACAGCTTATAGGAGACAGTCTTGCTAAAAATAAGAAACCCCTTCAATTCACGCTCTGTTTCTCTTGGACAAAGCTCTTTACTTAATTAATTAATGTCGCATTTCAATCAAGTTCTTTAGATTCTTGAATCATCTTAAAAAGCCGATTGGTTTTGGATTTTTGGCACATTCGCTGTTTCATCCTCAAAATCTTAAGAACATAGTGGGGTGATTTATTAAAAACAAAAGAAAAGTCGATTTCGTAAGAATTTTGAGAGAGTTCTCTTCGATCAGGTACACAACAGCCGTCTATGTGGTGGTTAATAATCATCCCCGGCGGCAGATGCTATATTTATATGAGAAGAAACAACTGTTTACCATGATTACGATTTGACAATTCCGAAGCAAAAAGATAAACCCACAAACACTTCCAACAGGGGAAATGAGAAACCATCTTAGTTGTAAAAGATATGAATGTTTAAAAACAGCTTCATTGTAAACAACACTCTAGAAGTTTCTAGCAGTAGTTGAATTGGTCCGCGGCTTGTTGGGTTCAGCGATTTTCAAAGGAGCCTAAGATGAGGGTCAAAACTGAAGTAATATAAAAGAGGCGAACAAAAGAAACCCGACATCGTTTCATGACTAGTATGTCTGGCAAAGTGTAGACGCTAAGATATAATAGTAATGAATCAAAAATGGTATATGGAAGGGTAAGGGTTTGGACACCTTGGGCGTAGCCTCCCCACATAAGAACTTTTTTAGTATACCCCCCTCCCCCCTGGGATTTACGCGACGCACTTCGCTATTGTATAACGATAGTCAACCGGTGGTATCAATATGAATAGATCACCAGAATCAATCAAGTCTGCATTGTATAATTTCACGTCATTTTGATCAGTTCGTCCCCACCGTTAGGGGTGTAGAATGCTCCATAGAGAATTCATAAGTCTCGGCAAAATTTAGCAAAGTCTCGAAATCTCGGAGTCTCGAAATAAAGTTGCATTGTCCTCAGCATCCAAACGTTTTCACATTCCGCCTAATTATGCCATTCCGCAAGTCATGCCACATGCCATTCTGCAAACTGATTCCGCCTCACCGCATGCGAAGCGAATAAATTGGACCTTAAATTTTGAGCTCCGAGAGTGGCATTTTGGTGGTGTTCCGTTATTATCTAAACAAATTGATACTGATTTAGCCAAAATAAGAATGCTGGAATGATTTCTTTAGCTTTGATATAAAGGCCTACCTAGTGCAAAGGTATTTTTCGACACTTGTCACCGGATGTCTGACCGTTAGTAACATTGACTCTAGCCTGCAAACGCAGACGTATTTCCGGCTGTCGCTGGTCTCCGCCAAAAATTTTTCGTCGGAGACAAGCGAAAGCCGGAAATACGTCTGTGTTCGCAGGCTACATTGGCTTGCTTCCAAAAGCTTAAAGATAAATTTCGAGTAGATGGGAATAACATTCAAGTGCTTCGTTAGACTGTGAAAGTCGGTGGGGACGAACTCGAAAGCGAACGAGAGCGATAAATGCTACGATCGAGCATGTCGTCGAGGGCATCACCCAAATCATGATGCGAGATCACGAAGCCAACCGTAAAGCGGTTTTATCGATTGAACTAAAACCTTGAATGTAAAAAAAAGGGAAGATGTCACCCCATCATCATATTAGTTCAATTTGCTGTAAAATTGAAGCAAGAAACTTACCTCTGCAGATGTAATTCGAGATGTTAACACAGCAAGCTTAGGAAAACAAACCACTTTTCTTTGCTTGGCTAAAATTAAGAAACCCCTTCAATTCACGCTCTGTTTCTCTTTGACAAATTAAAGCTCTTTACTAAATAAATTAATTTATGTCGCATTTCAATCAAGTTCTTTAGATTCTTGAATCATCTTAAAAAGCCGATTGGTTTTGGATTTTTGGCACATTCGCTGTTTCATCCTCAAAATCTAAAGAACATAGTGGGATGATTTATGAAAGGCAAAAGAAAAGTCGATTTCGTAAGAATTTTAAGAGAGTTCTCTTCGATCTGGTAAACAACAGCCGTCTATGTGGTGGTTAATGATCATCCCCGGCGGCAGATGCTATATTTATATGAGAAGAAACAACTGTTTACCATGATTACAATTTGACAATTCCGAAGCAAAAAGATAAACCCACAAACATTTCCAACAGGGGAAAAGAGAAACTATCTTAGTTGTGAAAGATATGAATGTTTAAAAACAGCTGCATTGTAAACAGCACTCTAGAATTGTCTAGCAGTAGTTAAATTGGTCCGCGGCTTGTTGGGTTCAGCGATTTTCAAAGGAGCCTAAGATGAGGGTCAAAACTGAAGTAATATAAAAGAGGCGAACAAAAGAAACCCGACATCGTTTCATGACTAGTATGCCTGGCAAAGTGTAGACGCTAAGATATAATAGTAATGAATCAAAAATGGTATATGGAAGGGTAAGGGTTTGGACACCTTGGGCGTAGCGTCCCCATATAAGAACTTTTTTAGTATACCCCCCTCCCCCCTGGGATTTATGCGACGCACTTCGCTATTGTATAACGATAGTCAACCGGTGGTATCAATATGAATAGATCACCAGAATCAACCAAGTCTGCATTGTATAATTTCACGTCATTTTGATCAGTTCGTCCCCACCGTTAGGGGTGTAGAATGCTCCATGGAGAATTCATAAGTATCGGCAAAATTTAGAAAAGTCTCGAAATCTCGAAATCTCAAAATAAAGTTGCATTGTCCGCCGCATCCAAACGTTTTCACATTCCGCCTAATTATGCCATTCCGCAAGTCATGCAACATGCCATTCTGCAAACTGATTCCGCCTCACCGCATGCGAAGCGAATAAATTGGACCTTAAATTTTGAGCTCCGAGAGTGGCATTTTGGTGGTGTTCCGTTATTATCTAAACAAATTGATACTGACTTAGCCAAACTAAGAATACTGGAATGATTTCTTTAGCTTTGATATAAAGGCCTACCTAGTGCAAAGGTATTTTTCGCGGTCGCTCTAAAACGCAGACCACGCAGACTGCAGACTGCAGACTGCAGACCGTGCAGACTGTGCAGACCGTGCAGACCGAGTACTTTTTTTCGTACACTAGTTCTCGAAATTGCTTTCGACTTACATTTTTCAGTACTTCGATCTTACACTCTGCTAGATATATCACAAGGGGGCCCACACAAATGGAGCGACTGTTGATGTTCAAAATTATAAAGGAATGTATGGGAAAACTGTAACGTTTCTATTAGAATGAACTATAGCGAGTAATATTTACATTTATGTTCAAAATAAACGTAAACTTACCTCAATAGTTGTGCCTTGTCGTCCTTGTAGCTCAAAACGGCGAATTTTAGCGATTTGGAGGGTTTTTGCGATGCTATCTACTGTACATTATAGAAGGAGAACAAGGGAGGAAACTGGTTTTCGGACCGGTCCAGCGCCGAGGCGATTTTCACCCAGAAATTCCCGTCGCCCAAGATTCAAACCACGCAGCAGCAAAGCCGAAATTCCGAGGTTTCTTCTCGTATAATTCGTTTGAAAATCCGTCCAAGACTCGAAGCGTAAGCCGCCGATAAATATCTAAAAATCTAGCAATCGAAGCTCGCTTCATCCGCGACTGGGTTTTCGTGTGCCGACCTGTACCAGTCACGCCGTATTGTTTTGTGCGAACCAATCAGACACGAGCGCACGGCGTGACTGGTACAGGTCGGCACACGAAAACCCAGTCGCGGATGAAGCGAGCTTCGATTGCTAGATTTTTAGATATTTATCGGCGGCTTACGCTTCGAGTCTTGGACGGATTTTCAAACGAATTATACGAGAAGAAACCTCGGAATTTCGGCTTTGCTGCTGCGTGGTTTGAATCTTGGGCGACGGGAATTTCTGGGTGAAAATCGCCTCGGCGCTGGACCGGTCCGAAAACCAGTTTCCTCCCTTGTTCTCCTTCTATAATGTACAGTAGATAGCATCGCAAAAACCCTCCAAATCGCTAAAATTCGCCGTTTTGAGCTACAAGGACGACAAGGCACAACTATTGAGGTAAGTTTACGTTTATTTTGAACATAAATGTAAATATTACTCGCTATAGTTCATTCTAATAGAAACGTTACAGTTTTCCCATACATTCCTTTATAATTTTGAACATCAACAGTCGCTCCATTTGTGTGGGCCCCCTGTGATATATCTAGCAGAGTGTAAGATCGAAGTACTGAAAAATGTAAGTCGAAAGCAATTTCGAGAACTAGTGTACGAAAAAAAGTACTCGGTCTGCACGGTCTGCACAGTCTGCACGGTCTGCAGTCTGCAGTCTGCAGTCTGCAGTCTGCGTGGTCTGCGTTTTAGAGCGACCGTATTTTTCGACACTTGTCGCCGGATGTCTGACCGTTAGTAACATTGGCTCATGACTTGCTTCCAAAAGCTTAAAGATAAAATTCAAGTAGATGGGAATAACATTCAAGTACTTTGTTAGACTGTGAAAGTCGGTGGGGACGAACTCGAAAGCGAACGAGAGCGATAAACGCTACGATCGAGCATGTCGTCGAGGGCATCACCCAAATCATGATGCGAGATCACGAAGCCAACCGTAAAGCGGTTTTATCGATTGAACAAAAACCTTGAATGTAAAAAAATTGTGTGCGTTTGAATATTCCAGGATTCAATCGCGTCACGATTGCGTATTCAAGGCTAGAATTAGCCTGCCAACGCAGACGTATTTCCGGCTGTCGCTTGTTTTCGGCGGAGACAAGCGACAGCCGGAAATACGTCTGCGTTCGCAGGCTAGGCTAGAATACGCTAGAATATTTATGCTTTTGCGCAGTGGGCCAGTACTCGCAAAGGAATTATTAAGGAATTATGTGGTATATACAAGGTCTTCCTGCTCCTAAACGAATGTGGTGACCCCCTTTTTTATTTCAAAATTTAAGTTCCCCTAAGGTAATCAATCAGTAGGCAAAGTTTGGTTGAAAATCTATGTTCAGTTCTATTTCGGGGAAATGACCTTAAGTAGTTTAGACGGGATATCTGTGGCTAATTGACACGAAGAACTTTTAATGCATTGCTTTTTTTGCGTGCAGATTGTGACGAAACAATTTAAAATAATTCAGAACTATACACGTAGATAGCATTTGTTCGGACTCGTAGAGCCTAAGGAACACTAAAAAGAAATATCACGGCGAGGTCGCTCTGGCACACAGCTAGCGCTGAGAGATTCACAGGCATATGCCGCATTCTATCTTCGATGTCTCTTCAACCCAGGGCTGTGGAAAAATACAGACATGGTCCTTTTCTCTTATTTCCGGCAGAACCAATTAGAAGTACAGGAATAAAGCACTCGTTAAATATAAACAGAAGCGTCGCTTTCCAATAATCACGTAAATGCTTAAAAACCCAAAAGAGTTTTTGTGATACACAACTGTGATATTTAATTATGTTATCGATCACCTACAGGGCTTTATACCCATTAATATCACTAATCACAACTATAACAAAATTCTCGAATCTGATTGGTTCTTAGCACGCCCTATTTTTTACCAAATTGGAGCGTGCGCGGCTAAAGTGTCCAATAACAAAGTGTCCAATAACAAGGTGTCCAATAACAAGGTGTCCAATAACAAAGTTCGCGTGCTGCACATGCGCGCGCTCTTTATTTGGTTTCTTGTTGTGACTAAATACTCCTTGATATTCCTAAAACCTTCAGCTTCAAGAATGGCTTTTTTGCCTCAGTGATGATAAGTCCTTAGTAGGCTTCGCTTTATCTAAATTTTTTCTCGAATTTTGTTATTGCGTTCGACGAAGGAGAACGCACCCTAATCGAGAAATACTCACATTTTTATGGACTATACTAGTAGTAATCAGCGATTAGGGGAGTGCGTTCGACCTAAGATGGAGAGTCAGGTAGTAGCAAAGAAGCAAGGTTGTTGGCAAACTATGCAATTTAATATGCCTCAAATGGAGCGATGAGGATGAGCGAGAGAGGAATTTCATCACACAACATTTTGGAGGAAAGATTGCGTGACGAGCCAAAAGAACATCTCTCTGCAAAATAAACTGGAATTTGTCGCATCAAGAAATGGGTTGTGTTCTTTTCGAAGGGGTTCAATAAACTGTGAAAAAATTGTGACACTGTAGCAGTTCTTGATATGCTAAAGCAGAATTTTTCTTTGCTTGCAAGCTATGTTATCGTAAATTGGGTGTTACACTGTTACACAAGAAGCCATTCAACCGGACGGAAACATGATCTGTCATCATAGCAGTGATTGTTTACCAAAGGTCAAAAAGAACCTCAAATAATGAATGGCAAGGCAAATTCTCATTGATGTCAGAATATTGTAAAACAACGTGAATAGAAGTCGCTCCTAGCACTTCATGTGACATTCACAAAGCAGAAACGTACAAAGTCATAAATGAATGGGCAATTTGCATTCATTTTTACACTAACATTCATATGGAATAGAAATGAATTATCATGTACACGACAAATAATTATTTATTTCACTTTAGTTGTTTAATATCTTTTGGCACTACACAGAGCACTACACAACTTCTAAAACTCCACAGACTTCTACAAATACTTTCACTTCAATTTGAAAATGGATCGAGGCACAGCACATTAACTTTTCGTTCATAGTCAATACACTCATAATATTCAATAATGATTTCCTCATCAAAATGCCTAAACATTCTGCGAATAACTATAGAATACAAATTCAAAGAAGCGATAAAACAATTTTGATCCTTATTCTACTCACTCGTTTTACATGAAATGCTAACGATTTGAAATTTTAGCTAGTTTTGTGAATCGTTTTGCATGCAAACACGCTGGTTTACCTTGCCTATAAAACAACGAATCGAGTTATTCGATTTCCACTCCTTTTACGACGTTCGGTGGCTGATTAAAACTCTTCTACCTTGGATGAAAACCCTCCAAACAGCAGCGATAACAGACCATAACACAGGACAATTCTGTCGAGAGAAATCACTCCAAACAGCAAAACAGAAGCACATGGCATGGAGATGACGTCATTCGCCCCTGAAAAATTTTCTGGGGGGGCCAAATTGACAACGTCGTATAGTCCATAAAAGCAAGAGTTTTTCTCGATTAGGGTGCGTTCTCCTTCGTCGAACGCAACAACGTTGTCAATTTGGCCCCCCCAGAAAATTTTTCAGGGGCGAATGACGTCATCTCCATGCCATGTGCTTCTGTTTTGCTATTCGCACTGCATAAATTATCAACATTGCATATAAGTACCACAGATTAATCATTATGAATAAATTGACATTGTTCAAGTGCAACGGCGAAAGGAATATACCAAGTGCAATAAGTAATGAGCTAGTTGTTTGTAGAATGTCTTTGGGAGTCTGTTGTGGGTATTCATTCCCCTTGAGGATGTTATGGCTGGTACAACCTTACCCACCCACCCACCCATAATGTACAGCTTGCGCTGTGACTCTTGTCGTATCGCCGAATTTTATCCCCGATCTAATCCACACTTAATGCGATGCGATAATTGTTACAGTGCAGAATAGTATACTGTTTGGAGTGATTTCTCTCGACAAAATTGTCCTGTGTTATGGTCTGTTATCGCTGCTGTTTGGAGGGTTTTCATCCAAGGTAGAAGAGTTTTAATCAGCCACCGAACGTCGTAAAAGGAGTGGAAATCGAGTAACTCGATTCGTTGTTTTATAGGCAAGGTAAACCAGCGTGTTTGCATGCAAAACGATTCACAAAACTAGCTAAAATTGCAAATCGTTAGCATTTCATGTAAAACGAGTGAGTAGAATAAGGATCAAAATTGTTTTATCGCTTCTTTGAATTTGTATTCTATAGTTATTCGCAGAATGTTTAGGCATTTTGATGAGGAAATCATTATTGAATATTATGAGTGTATTGACTATGTCCGGGGGGGGGGGGGTACTCACATATATGGGCTATATAGGTATGTGCCGCGGGATAGGGTATGGTTTTTGAGGTTCTCGGTTCTTAAATAGGGTATCACTTTCGTTCCTTTTGGCATTGTGTTCCCGGTGTGATCCTTAGATAGGGTAGCTAAATTCTATCAGCTCAAATAAACGCCCAGCTAAACGAAAAAAAATTGTCTGTTAAAACTGAACTATCCGTCATTAAGTATTAACAAAGCGATTTTGAAAGATTTGAGCTTTGCCGTGCGCGGTTAGCCGTTATTTGAGTCGTCACGCAATGCTTCTCCTCCCCTTGAATAGGGTGTCGTTTTTCAGGTTTGGGCCTTAGAATGGGTATCAATTTTCGTTTTCTTTATCCTTAGATAGGGTCAGGGTTTGAGAACGTTCGCGGCACACCCCTATCCGAAATTTAGGGAAGTACCCCCCCCGGGTGACTATGAACGAAAAGTTGATGTGCTGTGCCTCGATCTATTTTCAAATTGAAGTGAAAGTATTTGTAGAAGTCTGTGGAGTTTTAGAAGTTGTGTAGTGCCAAAAGATATTAAACAACTAAAGTGAAATAAATAATTATTTGTCGTGTACATGATAATTCATTTCTATTCCATATGAATTTTAGTGTAAAAGAAATGAATGCAAATTGCCCATTCATTTATGACTTTGTACGTTTCTGCTTTGTGAATGTCACATGAAGTGCTAGGAGCGACTTATATTCCCGTTGTTTTACAATATTCTGACATCAATGAGAATTTGCCGTTCCATTCATTATTTGAGGTTCTTTTTGACCTTTGGTAAACAATCACTGCTAAGATGACAGATCATGTTTCCGTCCGGTTGAATGGCTTCTTCTGTAACACCCAATTTACGATAACATAGCTTGCAAGCAAAGAAAAATTCTGCTTTTAATTAATATATCAAGAACTGCTACAGTGTCACAATTTTTTCACAGTTTATTGAACCCCTTCGAAAACAACACAACCCATTTCTTGATGCGACAAATTCCAGTTTATTTTGCAGAGATGTTCTTTTGGCTCGTCACGCAATCTTTCCTCCAAAATGTTGTGTGATGAGATTCCTCTCTCACTCATCCTCATCGCTCCATTTGAGGCATATTAATTAAATGGCATAGTTTGCCAACAACTTTTCTCCTTTGCTACTACCTGACTCTCCATCTTAGGTCGAACGCACTCTCCTAATCGCTGATTACTACTAGTACTTATCATTAATTGGTAACAGGACTTTGTGTCGTCCAATTCTGTCTGTAATCATACTCGTGATTAAACAAATCGGACTCCCGCTACGCGGTCGTCCGATTTTGTTAATCACTCGTATGATTACAGACCGAATTGGACTCCACTCAGTCCTATTACCATTACATATACAGTGTACGCATACAAATTGTCAACGAATCTCCCGCAAGTAAACGCAGCAACTTCACAGAATAATGTGAAAAGATGGATCTAAACTATTTTTCGAATAACGATTTCTCGTATTCTGTATTACGGTAGCGTAGAATTCATTTCTTCTTTTGTTTTCGCTATCGGGAAATCGAAGCCTTGAGGTTGTCATGCAACGGTTTATTATCATAAAACACGCTTTCAAGTTCCGATCAAACTTAATTTTTAATTAAAATGAATTAAACTTACTTTTGAAAATTTCTCTTAGCTCAGGTTTACGTTGATTAAAAACCATTATAAATTTCGCAACAAATAGTTGATACTCAGTTTTCTAAACTTCAACGGATGTTTTAAATGAGCGCTTCTAAACTGATATATTTTGTACAGTGCTTTAAATCATCACCAGGTAACAAACTAACGATTTTGAAAGACTTACATTTCAATTTACACACTGTTTGCATATTTACAACAGTTTTTTTTAGCTCGGTCATCGGTGGCATCAGTGAAAATTTTAAAACTTGTCTAATACCTACAGAAAGCAATTCACGTCGATCTTTTTTCGCAAGTGGTATTTTCGATCATTTTTTTTCAAAACTGGTATTTTACATTAATAATTATATTTGATCGCAAACAAACTGTTTAACGTGAATGCATGAAAAGTTTAAATTACACATATAATTCATGAGGAGTCAATAACTTCGAAATCACATAAAATATTTTGTGTTTTTTATATTTGTATATAGTGAGCAACGTATCGTTAGTTGAAAAAAAAATGTTGGTAAAATAAAACTATACAAGTGTTTTTTCATGAGCAACATACGAGGAGGCTCTCATTTCTTTTGTGGGACTCCCTGCTTTTACACTAGTGCTTTCGTGTTTCTCCCTTGTTTTACTCTGTTGGAAAAAGGCAACGCTACTGCGGGTTATCTCGTCACCTTTTTAGCATACTGTTTAATGATGTTGATGAGGAATATATTGCCAACAGATTCAGCGAGGACCTTCAATTTAGCTCGAACTAACAGAGAATGAATCCTTGTTCACGAAGGGAAATAGAGCTGTCGCACAATGTTCACTTAATATGAAGCGATAACCCAACAGGAACCTAGAAAGTTTACTGCTTTCGCTTGAAAATCTGAAAACAGGTCGGCTTTCAAATGATTGATAAAAAAGGATGGAGAGTTCTTCCCTGGTTACTACAAATGATCTTGACAATGTTTATCTCGCGAAAATGGTCAGTTTTAAAAATGAGGATTTAATGAAAATTAAAGATGTTGAACAAGTGATACTCCGGTGAAATCTTGAAACGCTCTCAATAAATTAAAGCGTTTCTCTGTGTTATCTTATACTTACTTTTCAGCTGAACAAGTCTATCAGTTTCTTGGTTCTTTGACGAATTCCCGTCTCTCTTGAAAGAGGCGATTCAGGTGTTCGCGAGGCTTGTAAAACAAGTAATTACTCAAGCAACAACGTCTGCTTCTAAATTACTCTCACCAGGCATCTGTTCATGTAATAAACATGCATGCATGACTAAATGGGGTTGCCAATGGAGATATTACTTTTCTTCCTTACTCTATCTTGCACTCACTCAATGTAGACTGTTCAGTGCACTTCTCTTACACGAAAGCATTCAAATGACTCTTAGATTCAAACGGTCTTTCAAGGACTTAACTGAACTTTCAACTGGCTTTTTGGTTCTGCATATTCACATGTGTGGTACATAATAAATGTAGATATACATTTAAATAGCTAGTAGGTGTTTTCAGTATTCCTTGAAACTGATCAACTGCACGCCCTCTATTTTTAAATAGTAAGCGTTTATTTGAATCAAAGTATATATGGGTTATTTCTTCGTCACCTCATCCACACAATTACAATAGTTTCCTTGGTTTGTTCCGCTCAGTGTTCCCTGAAATTGGTCTTGCTAACCACGGGTTCCCGTAGCTCAGTGGATAGAGCGCACGCCCGCGGTGTTTGGGAAGCCATGGGTTCGATTCCCGTTGGGGACTCAGATTTTTTCTTTGTCCCACGCTCGCGGTACGTTGAATATCTCACCTTTCACGATTCCTTGTTATTATAATTACCTTTTGAAACCAATCAACCGTGATTTTCTGTTTCATTTAAAAGCACATTGAGGGATTCCTTGTTCCTTCATCCGCACAATTAAAATTGTCCTTCACATAACAAGTCTATCAATTTTATAAGGCCGTTTAAGTGTACACGAGGATCGAAAGCAACAAATTTTTCTGGCAGCAAAGTTGGCTAATTTTAAAGTTTTTTTTAACACTCTCACCAGGGTTCTTTTAAGAAATGATGAACATGAATGCATGACTAAATGGATTTGCTAATGGAGATGTCACTTTTCTCTCTTAAACTATCTTGCCATCACGCAATGTACAATATATGTACTTTTCTTGCACGAAAGCTTTTAGGAATTGATCTGTATTTTCCATTTGGTTTTTGGATCTCTATTGTTTCAGCGTGTGTCAAGTGAGGGGGAAAAATATTGCCTGCGCTATTTCCACTGAATCAATTTTGAAGCTTTTTTTCCGCGGGCGAAATAGATCTATTGTCTCCGTTTTCCTATGCGTTTGCATGGCTGGCGAGGAACGGTCAAGTTTTTGTCCTCTGTTTTTAAATAAAATTATCGAGGGATTTCTTTTTTCGATCATCCACACATTGACAATTAAAATGGCTTCTTTTGTACCTTGAGCAATAAATCCCTTTGTTCCATTGTTCCCCGATCTGGAATCATCATTTTACAATATAAAAATTAAATCACGTGCCATAGCCATAGCAAAACGGTGTCTTTATTATTTAGTAATTTCTGGCAGATGCAAAAGAGAACAATAAAAGCACAGACGAGTTATAGTCAGTTTTGTAAGACTTTTCACATTATATTACGCATATTATGTTACGCAAGTTTGAGTGGAGTGTGCCGGCAGTTCAGGCTGTTAGACTCTAGCCCTGTTTATGGCGAAATATTCGCACTTCCCTCTATTCCCAGCCCTGTTTCTGACATAAATTATCTTTCCCAAAACCAAGTGCCGTCGCACTAGCCGTGTATTTTTCAATAACTGTGTTATAATTATGCTCGGCAACTTTCAAACCAAGTTTTTAAAAAGGGGACCCTTTTAAAAGCAACCTTTTTGTTCTGCATCCAGTAGCCATCTTTTGAGTAAGAGCAGTATCGGCGAACACCACGCAGTTAACGCTAGAATTCGCGCTTTCTTGATCAGCCTTAGTTTTCTTTACGACTAATATATTTTCACCTGTTCGCTAGCTAAAATTTACCTTGTAAGCTTTTTAACCCTCGACTGACTTAACCGTGATGGCTATCTTCCGTGAATTGTTGATTGTTAGCATGCGTGCAGCCGTCGCCTAAAAAGACACCGTTTTGCCGACGTTCCTTTTCCGCGCAAAGAAACAGGAGACGGCTGCAAGCAGGCTCAGGGCATTGTGGATCTTTTTTTTTAATTAATTGTCCACTGATCAACTTCTGATGCTCGAACGCACCTTTTTTGATAATTTGCTTAACAGAAAAACGGCAAAGGCAGGTTCCCCGGGCCGATAGATGAGGTCGCCTTCTCCACCCCACCCCAGACAGTTGAAATTTGCAAGAGTAAAATCCATGTACTATACACGAAGCATGTATCGTTTGTGGCGGCAAGCATTGGCGAGGTTGATCAAATTGAGTTGGACGCGATCGATTTAAAATGCCACCGAAAAAGAATAAAGAAACACAGGTATAGTGATGGTGTGAAGTGAAGCACAGTAGTAATTAGTTTTTGCAGCTGTCTTTATGCTTATCGAACTTAGATTTAAAGATCGCTGTTAGAAAACTTGTACATGATTGACAAGTGTGTTTATTTGACCCATTCGGTGTCACCCGCGTGTGTTTCAATAAGCTTGTTGTGTGCTAATGTAGTTACCAGGTCGGTACGGGGATTTAGCTTTTGAAGAATAACATCAAGATTTTTTGATTTAGCAATCAATGATGAGGCCAAACATGTTGCTGTGGACTACTGTTGTGGTTCCAAAATGTTTGGCTTGGTAACCGCTCTTCCCTTTTGTACTTGATGCACTATAAGATTACTCTTACGATTCAGTGGCAAAATCTTGCAGTCAACTATAGAACATGTATTGAGATTCTTGTCCAACTTTTTGTCTAAATTCTCTATCATGAACCCTAGATAGTATAAACTGAAACTTATGTACCAGCAGCCTACATTTGTATACAAAGACTTCTCTCTAACTCTTGGGCCTGGATAGTCACTGTTAGTAGAGAGTGCAAGCTTATGAGGTCACTGCAGCATGCTAAAATATTGCATCCTTCTTTTGGGTAGAAACAGTGATTGTAATCATTGCTGGCAATCAGATTATCTATCAAAACCGTCTGAAAAACTCTGTACCATTACTGTCTCATCTTATAGCTAAATTAAGGTATACAGAATGGGCAATTCCAGAAAATATCCGTACAGTACGACGGACGGCTTTTTGAAATTCCGAAGGCAAGGGGGGGTTCTTTGAACTGGAATTCCGAAGGCAAGGGGGGGTACTTACGATTGGAATTCCGAAGGTATCGGGGGGTTTCAGATCTGGGATTTCCAGAGGGTACAGACAAGTGATTTTGTGGGCTTTCCTTTTCCTATTCAGGGAACAAGCTTGAATGAATGTTGTTAATACTCCTATGCACATTTCTGGAATAAAGAGTTGACATTTCCCAATAATAAAAGCCATAAATCTGCTTGGAGAAAAACATCGCTTCGAACTTCGTAGCTTAGTAACCTGGCAAACATGAATTTATTACCCAGTTATCAATGACCAGTCCTCCACCGATTTCGTAGCTTGGTTACCAAGTTCGCAAAAGCTTTGTTTGTCGAGTTGTTTTCGAAGGTTTCGAGAAGGTTCTTGTGTTTTTTGGTGTTTCCTTGTCTTCTAAAGCCGCTTTCCGGTTCCCCACAATTCAAAAGGTTCGTTTGCAATAAGTATCTTTATTTTTTTCAGCTTATTGCTTAAGTTATGGACAAAATGCCCTCGTATACATGTGTTGCTAAACCGCTCGCGTACGCTCGGCAATAAACATCACGTTAAAACTTGCCGTGTCTTTTCAATGTTAAAAATGTTAAAAACTCAATGATTAGATTAAAGTCAGTCTTTAGTTTCTTGTTTATATTGTAAGTTCCAGTACAAACTGTGATCATTAGAAGATTTTGTTGCGTGAAACTTGCCACGGAAAGAAAATTTCGTCGAAAAATCAGTGCGCTTTTTTACTGAAAAACTACGGTAGGTCTTGTCGAATTCAAAGGGTAAATCCTTAGGGCTTGACAAAAAACGGAAATTCCGAACGGGAGGGGGGGTTGACGATTTTGGAATTCAGAGGGCATGGGGGGTAATGCATTTTGGAATTTCTGAAGGCAAGGGGGGGTTAAAATATGGAAGCCGTCCGTCGTTGTGTACGGATATTTTCTGGAATTGCCCAATCTATTGAACGAGCAATAGCTAAAAAGAACAACAGACTTAACATACATGAAGGGAAGTGGAAGCCTTTGCTAAATATTTAATGCATTAAACGATACTGTACTGCTGGAAAAATTTTAATTTAATTAATTAATTAATTCTATTTTATTTCATTTCATATTTATTATTTTTTTCTTCTTTTTTTTTTCGTTTTAGTGTGTATAGGTCGTTTATCTTTATCTATGACAGTGATGTAATATGTAATGCGATGTAGTGTAGCGTATGCAACATAGTCAGTAATGTCAATCGATGTAAAGATGTTAAAATTAAAAAAAAAAAAAGAAAAAAAAAAGAAATAGTGATTGTGTGGTTCCAGAAAATATCCATACCCACCCCCCCCCCCCCCAACCCCCACGGAAGGGATTTGCCCTATGAACCCGCCACCCTACCAGAAATTCCAATTAAACTTCATACATTGCTTGGGGCATAGACTGCTTGGGGCAGTATGAACTTTTTCTGGAACCACACATTGGGATTTCCCCTCATTTGTCATGTGACCAAGTCTTTCCCTCGCCTGAGTTGCCTCTTGTCTTCTTCTAGGGGGGTGTTATTAGATGGCAGATCTGAAAACTGTTCAAGCTAAAGCAGCTGCTTACTTTGTATTGAGCTTTAATTAGTTAGATGCCTAGTGCTTACAGACAGTTTTTAAGATACATTGCCTACTTTGGCAAGGCTGTGCTCCAAGAAAAATTACAAGGAGCCCAAATGTTCTGAACTATCAGATCCAGGGTGTCCAGCATAAAGCTTGTATGAAAGAAATAAGATTATCTGGTCACCCAAAGGCAAAAGTTAGCCGCCTGAGGCACCTGGACGCCCTTAGAGCACAGCCCTGTTTGGCTAACTTTTTTAATACCTAAATAAGTCTCTCTGTCCTCAATATTGTCCAAAATTTGCTTTTAAGTTTACTTCTTGTTAATTTATAAATGTTCGATGTATCTTGTCTTTCCTGTATTCTGTAGTTTCCTAAATGGTGCTGATAATTTTTTACAGGGGGCTAAGGGAAAAGGGAAACGCCCTGCTAAAACAAGTAAACCTGATGACGAAGAACCAAAGACTAAAAAGGCAAAGAAAGATAGCAGTGAATCTGAAGACTCAAATGATGCCGGGGAGGAAGAAGAAGAAATTGACTTTGCATGTGTAGCTACAAATGAGTAAGTGGATGAATTAAACTATCTAACGGTTCTGTTACCAAGCAATACTGTTATTGCCATACTAGAGAACGGCACTCAAAGCCTAACTTTGGTACGTACTGTATGTGGGGTACACTAAATCTGCAAGGAACATTTATATAAACATACAGCAAAGGATCGTGGACCCATGAAAAGCACAAACCACGAACAATGCAACCCAAATGTTTACTGGGAATTCAGAAAAAATAATCATCGTCTGTGACAAAACAAACATTACAATATTAAGGCAGGTTGTACAAATCATGCTCTTATGGCTCTCAAAGCAATATACATTGTCATTTGAAATAGACAACTACAACACAGACAGAGAGTGGAGTGTGACTACTTGGATTCCTCTTGTTTTTATTATCAAAATAATTTAATTTACAGTAATGTATCTTTCATTTACATGTACAGTATTTGCTTTTACTTATTACATTTTTTGTACAGTTTTTTTGTTGCGATCTAAATATTATAATGTTACTGTAAATTCTAGATTCAAAAGAAGCCTAAAAGGGATTCTAAAAAAGTTGTTTTTTTCTTCCTGTCAAATCTTAAATTGAGTCCTGTACCCTTTTTATTCCAGAAAGTGGAATTTCAAAATTTGTAGCTGGAATGTTAATGGAATTAGGGCTTGGATGGTAAGTGAGTTATGTGCTCTTTCAAGTTGAACCCAATGAAGCTCAAAAATTACATGTTTAAAATAAAAACATGCATCATAATTATACATATATATATGACCTGTATGATACATGATGTACATGTATTTATTGCAAGGGGTAAGGGTTATGGTTGGAGTTTAGCTAACGTGAATGTTGGAGACTCACTCATACATTATGTACATACTGTAAAGGTAAAGGTAAACTTAATTTATGCAGGGTGGCCCATTCAGCACAGTGGCTGGTATCCAGAGGGGCCCTGCTAAATACAATTTCTAAAAATATACATGTATATGTTTATGTATATGTTTATCAGCTGTAAAAAATTCCTCAAAAAAGTTAATTAAACTAAATTATTAATCCTACATGCAAAATTATTCCCATGCTTGAAAAATTAATACATGTACATCCCATTCAGTATATACATGTATAATCTACTTTGCTGTTGATTGCCTTATACATATGTACTTAACAGTATTTGTTTGAGCATTAGTCCTGAGATTACGTTTGACTGGGCACTTTTCAAATTGACAGACCTGCCTACCCCCAAAATATGAAAATCTGGAGGTTTTGAAAAAAAAAAAAATCCTAGAAAAACCTGGCAATTGGGACCTCAAACGTGGAGATCTTGGTAATCTCACCGAGATCTCGGCTATTTCACCAAGTTCTCGTCAATCTCGCCGAGATCTCGGTAATCTCGGCAAGATCTTGGAAAAATCTTGGCGAGATCTCGGCGAGATCGTAGTCATCTCGGTGAGATCTTGGTAATCTCACCGAGATCTCGGCTATCTCGCCGAGTTCTCGTCAATCTCGCAGAGATCTCGGTAATCTCGGTAAGATCTCGGAAAAATCTTGGTGAGATCTCGGCGAGATCTTAGTCATCTCGCCGAGATCTCGGTAATCTCGGCGAGATCTCGGCAAAAATTTTGTACGGGAGGTTTCTTGTTTTTCCTCTTTTGTTTGACCTCCTTTTAAATGTTGTACAAGGCTCGAAAGTCTCTGAAACTGATCGATCTCTGAGTTGCCCTCTGCCATTTTGAGTTCACTGGCTTTCCCAGAGACCTCCATGCACCTATGTACCATGGGAATTAGGTTGGCGTTGTACCCAGGTTACCTCAAACATTAGATGTGCCATTTTCAACACGAATTTTTACTGTTTGCTCATACCTACTGGATACAACTGTATCTTTGGCAATTTCCAGATTTTCTGATTCACAGTGACATTTGGAGGCCAAAAAAAAATAATAATAAAAAAATAATATTCAAAACTCAAATAGAATCTTGAGCCATTAGGCGAGTGGTTTCAGTGCATAGTTTTAGACATTTTATGACATTGCTGTTATTTCCTTACTCTTGTCATGCAGCTGTCAGGCTACAGTTAACTGGTGAAAAAAATGGGTTGTTCCAGAAAAAATCCACACCCCCCCCCCCCCCCAAGGATGGGATTCTGGAAATTCTTGCGGGAGTGGGGGTAAAAGGCTCTGGAAATCCAGGCGGGAGGGGGGGTTGAACTTCAAAAAGTCTTCCGCAGGGGTCATTTCAACCGATAATTCAAGCACTTTGAACGTTTAATTCGGTAACACTTCAGCGCTCTCAGACCCTGAAAAAAGTAGAAGTATTTTTGTTCAAATATTTCTCACCTGATCCAGACAGGAGGGGGGTCTTGTGCTTCAAGAAATCCAGGTGAGGGGGGGGGGGGGGGGGGGTTAAAATGACCCCATCCTTCGGGGGGGTGGGTGGATATTTTCTGGAACAACCCAATAGCAAAATATATAAATTAAGTTGCTTAGCCATGTATTTAATTTTCATGTATATTAAAGCAAAACATGGCATTTTAACAAATCACAGTGTGTGTTGTACCTGATACATGCAAATCTGAATTATAAATATATGGTATGGGTAATTATGTACATGTTGTTATCAATCTCTCTTATGTGATGTGATGTGATGTTACTGTTACAGTCCATTTCATATAATTATTACCTCCTCCCTCCATTTTGTCTCTAAAAGAAAAGGAAACAATTAAGCAAACAATGCCAGGACATGTCACATCTGAAGGGAGCTTGAGAGGCAGACATTGATACATGCACACAAAACATGTGTATGCAGTACTTTCAATAAGCACCGATGACCAGCCTTCGAAAAGCAAGGACTACTAATTTGGTCTGAGAAGTCGGCTCCTTTTTTTCCCCTAAATTGAATTAATTTGAGAATGATTCTTTTAAACAGTCAGTTACTCTACTCAAACCAGCTGCCTACTTCAAATTGTATTGCAATCCTGGGCTGTGCAACTATGTAATTTTATTCTAGAGTAGTGTGATTGGATAACTATATTATTAATTATAATTCTGCAGTGGGATACTCCTGCAACAAATTGGGAGTAAATACAGGTATTTTTCTTGAATTGCATCTTTCAGAAAAATGGCTCCACCTTGGCATATGTGAAAAGAGAAGATCCAGATGCATTCTGCATACAGGAGACAAAATGCCAAGAAGATAGTCTTCCCAAGGTACTTGACACTTTCAATTTTACTAACTGGACATTAATCTTTAATTAATAATTTTAATAGGCAAGACACTCAGATTCTACTGAACTAACCCAAACAGTAAAATTACTTTTCCAAAATTTCTTGAGGGATATCATCATATCCATGAGCCCAAATTGCTACTGTTATCCAGAACACTGTTTAATGTACATAGGGTTGCCACCCGTATCAGCTTAGATAGCAGTGTTACATGTACATGTAGGTAGCAAATTCTATGTACATTTGTTTTTTTTGTTAATTAAATGTTAAACAAAACAAATGTGTAATCCTTAAAAAAATGGAAACTTCTTAAGGTCTGTAACTCTACATGTACATGTAGGAAAAGTATGCATTTTTAACAATGAATTATTATGAGGGGCAATAATGGGCATATTAAGGACATTTCAAATTCCTTGACTCCTTACAGTGTACATTTCATGTGTTTCTTTAAGGAAGTAAAATTTCCAGGCTATCACACATACTGGGCTCATGCAGAGACTAAAGGCTACAGTGGTGTTGGGTGAGTTTTCTTGCAGGTATACATGTATAGTATGCTGTTACAGAGTGCCATTATGTATAATAATCCTCAATTATTAACACAGAAATGATATAATCAGGCGATTATGCTGGCCAAACCAATGCCCTTTTACTTGTTTTGGATAAATACATGTATGGTGGTTTGACAAGTTTTGTTTTCAACTCCCTGACAACTTATTGGTAGTCAAAAGCTGAAAAAGTCATGGCCCAAAGTTTGTCATAGACAAATGCACCCAAAATAACTATGAAGCCCTCACTTACCATAAGTCTCTTAGTAATGGATAGAGAGCCCACACAGTGTTTTGGAGGTCCTGTTCAATTCCTGTAAGGGACTCGGGTTTCAAATGATTTTTTCTTTGTCCTGCATTCATGACATGATAAGCATTGCAGACATCTTTCTCAAACTGTTATTTCATGTACAATGCAAAAGGCATGTGGGTTGGTTATAAAAAATGCCCCTATTTGTGTTCAAGATTTTTATGATTAATTTAATTACCGGTACTGTATAATTATTATAAAATGTTTGAGTAGTTGCGCACACTGTGATTGGTCAGTTTGAGTTCATTATAGCTCCATAAAGCAAGCTGCTTATGTCACGTGCATGCTTTATTGACTGACATGTATAATGCATGCAGCTTACATCATGATTTTGAGTGTGTGCTATTTCCTTAGCATTGTTGAGTTATATAAACACTTAGGAATTTTTTAAGATCACTTGAGAAGTGCAAGAAGCACTTGGCTGCCCCTCATGCTTCTCTATGCACTTCTCTCATGGTTGTTCTCAAAAATCCCTGTGTGCTTATATAACTCAACAATGTACTTGGATGCGTTTTTTTATTTATTTTTTTTTAGTAAATAGTAATGACCGTATATGCAGTAGTGTGTGTAGAATTGATTTGAAGCTTGCAAGATGCATTTTACTACTTTACAAATTCATATGTTTGTAGAAAAATTCAATCATTAAGCAATATGATTCCAGTGATTACCCAAAAGCAACAAAAGAAAACAAATAACATTTAATGAAATTATACAAATGTACATTAATTTTTAAAATTAAATAGTCTCTTAAGCTAAAATCTAATATTTCTTCCTTTCCAGACTTTGCAGCAAGACAAAGCCTAAAAATGTATCATATGGCATAGGTTAGAAATAAATTAATGCATTGTTGCATTGTTGCATTGGTGCCATCTTGGATTCGAACTCGGGAGAGAATTGGGAGGGAGGAAAAAACTTTCTAGGGTGCAGGAGTGAGGCTTATCCAACATGGCGGCAAATCCACTTGATGCCCATGAAAAAATGTCTGCACTGAAGGGTAAAATAGTGAGTGACATGATTCCAAACCTGTGCTAACTGACTCTTGTTTTTAGATGGCTACTTGTAGAAATTTGCTAGCAGCAGCACTTATACAGCTGCAGGAATGTTCTTTAGCCTGCATAGCTGGCTGCACGTGGCACCCGAGTGCTTTAGTTTGGTGGGGGAGCCTCTATCCAGTGCAGCAAAGCCATGAGGGAGGGAAACAGGGAGTATTCTCTAGCACCCTTACATGTTCCATTCACCAAAATTTCCCAGACAGCTCTGCCCACCACTATAACAAAGCACTTGCATACGAGATTCTGTTTGCTATACAAGCTAAATGTCCTTGCATTGAAAATCCCATAAATTACAGTGAAACGAATTCAACTGCATTCTCAAATGAATTCTTTTGTTCTGAACTTGTCTCTTGTTTGACCAAAACACACTGGGTGGCCCAGGTTGAGTTCGCTTCACTGTAATAAATTTCTAAACTTTAGTATTGGTATTAGTATTAGTTTATTTTTTTTTCTGAATTTACTTGCCAAGGTTAGTCCAACATGCTTAATATTAGTGCCCTGTGGAAGGCGTGGTTGGGTTGAGAGAGGCACTAAGAATCAGAGTAAAGTGTCTTGCCAAACGCAGTGATCCTGACCAGGATACGAACTCAGAGCACACAATCCAACTAACCATTAGCCTACTACATGGGTACCTGTTATTGTCATTGTGATGGGCTTGTGCCCTTTTCAGGGTCACTTACTGTAACAAGGGCTAAAGGTAACCATTACACACACTGTAGCCTTCAAAACCAGATTTTCAGCCCTCATGTATAATGTCTTTGCAGGTATTTCAAAGCATGACAATGAGGGACGCGTGATAACAGCTGAATTTGATGACTTCTATTTAGTGACAGCTTGTAAGTGCTAAGGGTTCCCTAAACATCATTTTGTGATATATATAACAGCCTGGCCTTAGGGGAGTGCGATGGGTGTGTACGCACCCCCTCATGTGCCGCAAAAGCCCGCTTAATCTGAGAGGGAGGGTTGAAATGATTTTCAGAATGCAGGAAAAGTGGACTTCAACAACTTGATTTTTCAGAATTTCCTGGGGAAATATATCCCCAGATCCCCCTAGAAGCTCATGCTTCTGGTGCTCCAACCACCCAAGCAAAATCCTGCCTGCAGCCCTGCATAAGGACACAAGAGTAGTGACCTTTTACATGTTATTGGTCCAAAAGCGTACAATTACAGGAAAACACTCCATTTTCAAAAAAGGTTGTTTACATTGGTGAACATAATTCAATTACAAGTCCCTGAATCTAACTTTATAATGAGGCTTTACCAGAAGTTTCACACTTCATAATCAGCACAACAAGCAATAAAATTATTAAAATTATTTTGCATTGATAATCAGCTGTATGTTTAACACACTGAGCAAGTAGTGTGGAGAAAGGCTTACGAACAATTCTCAGTTATTCTTACAAATAGCTACATGAATATGTAGTAGAGAATTCGTATTTAACACTTTCTTCAAAAAAAAATCACCAGGGCAGGAGTTGTTTAAAAGGTGGATAACGCTATCATCCACTGGATAAATCTTTATCAGGTGGATAGCAATTTATTGGATTGGCAATTTATCACCATACGGGACGCTATCAGTGGCGGATCCAGACCTTCAGCTAAGGAGGGGGCCCGCTTGACTATGAATGTGGAATTCTGCGATGATAATTCCGGCACTTCAAAGAAAATGCGCTATTTCCGAAGAAATAAGGTGGAGGCCCGGGGACCCCTCCCCTGGATCGCCACTGGCTATCAACACTGCCGACCCTAGCAGTATGCAGGACGCGTGTCACATATGAACCTATTAAATGGCCTTGCTCAACATGAGTACTCGTAGCTCAGTGGATAGAGCACCTGCCCGGTGTTTAGGAGGCCATGCGCTCGATTTCGTTGTTGAATATTTCCTCTTTCACTGAAATCATTACCGAGCTTTAAATTTACCATCTTTCTTTATTTATCATGTACTTAGATATTTTTTACAACTAAAATTGATACTGTTTGTTTTTAGATATTCCTAATTCAGGACGTGGACTTCCCAGGTAACCCCATTATGTTCATTTAATAATAATCTCACTGGCCTGCAGTGATATTATAGGAGCTACGTCTCGGGAATTTTGCGGATTTGTTGTCTAAACTGTTCTGATAGTGAAATACTATAACATGTAACTTAAGAACGTCTTAAGAACGTTTTCAACCTCAAATCGTAAAAAAAAAAATAGAACGCTCAGCCTCAACCCCAAAATTAGACTTTCGTATGAAAAAGAGAGCATATGAATTGTTTTAATATTTTATTTTCTATTCTTGCTACATTTAGGCTCGGCTACCGGCAAGGATGGGACAAAGACTTCAGAGAATACCTAAAATCCCTTGACAAAAAGAAACCTGTTATTCTGTGCGGCGACCTCAATGTAGCTCACAAAGAAATAGGTGCGTGCGCAAAAATGGCTGCCATTGTCTTTGTTGTCTTTAAAACATGGATGGTATTACTAAAAACTAATGCTATTGTGAGACGTTTTGGCGTTTTTGGTTTAAAGACTGCAAAGTTGCGCACCCTGTCCTGCCTATCCTCTTTTTCATGTTTTTTGGTCATGTAAATGCCCTTGTCATTTCCCTTATATTGGAATATTTCCTTAAAACTCCACTCCGTGATTTAGTTTGACTTGATCTTTAAGGTAAAGAAATAAGTCTTTTGACAAGAGTTTCTTTTGAGCAACAAAAATTTACGCCTGCCATTTTTGCATCGGGTCAATACTATAATATTATAATATAACGTGACTGTTCGGTAGTTTAAATTGTCTCATTACCAAAAAGCTAGCAATGAAACAAGCGTATGGTGGTTGGGAGATGAGTTTATCGCTGGTGCATGACGTCATTGGAATTAAACGTGTTTAAAGGGGCTAAATGTAGCCAACTTTAATTCCCAAAAGAAATAGGAGTAACGATTTCATTGTTAAGGGATGCCAATTGCTAACAAAAAGACCTAAACGTTGTCTCACTCAGAGCAGGTTTCATATCTAGCTGGCCATTTTTACTTCTTTGCTTTGAAATTGGGAGGTTAATGCCAGAAAAGTGCTGTATGGAGCATGGAACGGTTTTTCATTTATTTGACCCGTCAGATAGCAGCACTCAATTCACTCTTTTTAAAATCAGCACCACGAGAGAGTTTCATCACGCAATAGAGTGAACTAACGTTCATATTTGTAAAATTCTTTCAGATCTAGCGAACCCTAAGACAAACACAAAAACGGCCGGCTTCACGAAAGAAGAGCGACAGGGTTTCACAGAGCTGCTTGAGGAAGGCTTCGTCGATTCATTTCGCCATTTTTATCCCAAGAGAGAGAAGCAATATTCGTTTTGGTCCTACATGGGTAACGCTCGCGTCAAAAACGTTGGCTGGTATGTTCAAATCTAATCTTATCTGGAATACTGTAAAAGATTTTAACGAATTTGCACGCTGCTTTTGCTGATCGAAGATCATCCTCAGAGACCCAGGGGCAGCTAGTCGGAGCGAAACGAAGTAAACCGCGCAGAAATCGTAGCGCAAACGTTTTCTATAAAAGTAAAAGAGCCCCTGGGAAACGAGTCTCTCCAGACCATTTCCAAACGCCTCTGTGAATGCTGGCTCCTGATGGAGCAAAATAAATCCATTGTACGTCACCAGCGACGGAGTCGGAGTCGTAAGAGCGCTTACGAGCTAGTGAAAATCAAAAATCAGAGTCGTAAGCGGAGTCATAACCGCGGTCGGAATCGGAGTCGGAAGAATCAGAACGTTTCCATTTTTTTCCGATTCCGCTTTTGACTCCGTCGCTTATGATCCAGTGAAAAATAGATTGGCGAAGTCGTAAGCCGAGGCGGAAGATTAAACCAATCACAATGCTAGCTCTCTAGGCGTCCGAGTACTTCCTTTCCGTTTATGACTCTGTCGCTTATGATCCAGTGAAAAACAGATTGACGGAGTCGCAAGCAGAGGCGGAAGAACAAACCAATCAGAATGCCCTCCGAGTACTTCCTTTCCGTTTATGACTCTGTCGCTTATGATCCAGTGAAAAACAGATTGACGAAGTCGCAAGCAGAAGCGGAAGAACAAACCAATCAGAATGCCCTCCGAGTACTTCCTTTCCGTTTATGACCCTGTCGCTTATGATCCAGTGAAAAACAGATTGACGGAGTCGCAAGCAGAGGCGGAAGGACAATCCGACAATCTAGTTTTCACTGGATCATAAGCGACTGAGTCGTAGGCGGAATCGGAACTCTGCTCGCGACTCCGTCGGTTTGATTTTGACTGGATCGTAACACTCTGCGGTTCTTATTACAACTCCGACGCCATCGCTAATGAAAACAACCTTTAGGGAGTGGTACATGTAGATAACGTGTTGTTTGTGTCTGAGCAAGACATGAAAATCAACTGAGGACACTTCAACAATTGGACCAGTGGCAAACAGATCACACCTTTACACTGTACCATGCGTGCTAATACATGAGGCGTACCTGTTGTCGCAATCATGCTGACTACGATCTTTTTATTAATGGCAGTTCATTACGAAAGATGAGAAGGGGTCAGTCAAGCAATTTTCAAACCTCAGGGGATGTCGGTCACATCTTTTTAAACTCTGGCCAATCTTCACAACACCACGCTCCCATCTCCCCTCCCCCCCCCCCCCCCCCACCCATTTCCGATTCGTCAATTTGACGAGTGATGATAATTGTAGTTTTTGTTGGTTGTAGGCGCCTTGACTATTTTGTTGTGTCCGAGAGACTGGTACCTAAGATGTGCGACAGCCTGATACATCAGGGTGTTAGAGGGAGCGACCACTGCCCGGTTGTGTTACTGCTGGCGCTATAGATAAGCATGAAACGATCTTTCAGCACGTCATGCTCTGGATTGCAATAGGTTGTCTTCTTGTAGTGTACTTATCTCGGGAGTTTTCATGAGCTTAAGGTTGTTTGATATTAAAACTCGAAGACTAGTCTATGGATTGCATTTTTAACGTCTGATCTCTTTATTTTGTTTATGATTACGATCCAGGATCAAGTCCGCGAGGTTCTTCTAAAGTTTTGAAATCATGATTGTTGCAATTTATTGTACGTTGAATATTGCCCAGGCGTTCGGTTAGTGGGGAGCAGCGTGAAAAACGACGAGCGAAAAATGAGGGGAGGAATGTGGTTTTTTTTTTACCGAATTTCGCGCTGCTCCCCAACTAACCGAACGCCTTGAACAGGCTACAATTAATCCGGTGAAGATTAAAAAAAAAACAATAACAACAACAACAACAACAATTTTAACAACATTTTTCTGGTCACAGATTTTATCAATAGCCAAGTACTTTAACCTTAGGCTAAAACTAAGTAAAACAGCTTGGGCGAGAGTTGTAAAGAAATTGACTGTGTAAACTTAAGTAATAAAGTTTGACTTTAACGTGATCGTTTTAGGCATCGATCACTCACTACGCTCAAAGCTGGATTACTCAGGTGATGGGGAATGACAGAGAGAGAGATGTGCAGACTATTTTCATTCGCATCAAAGCCAGTGCATGTCTTTACCACACCAAACAGCATGTGAGAGAGGGGCGGGATCTGGGTACAAGCGTCGCGCAAGAGATGTCCTTTCTGCTAGCTAGCGTAAGAAAACTATGAGTTCCTTCTTTATTTACTTTCATCCCACTGAACTCTGTGCTCCCTATCATCAGTTTGAAAGGGATCTGGAGAAAGCTTGAAAGCCGTCGGGTGGGACTGGGGAGAGACGCTAAATTCACTTTTCGGGCTCGCGAAACTCGCGGGAATCCACCGTACTGAAAAAAGATGGCGACTGATACATTTACCCATAATTCCTTGTACACGAAAACCCTAAGAACGCTAATAAAAACGCACATAAAAGTTCTGAAACCTTGAAAATTAGCATACGGAAAGTTGCTAGTACAGGAACAAATTTCGCCAAAAAATGTTGCTCTCTATTTGCCTATTGACTGTATTGGGTTTGCAAGGTACTGTGATCAAATGTACAGACACCATCTCCTTACGGTGGACAGCACTCGCGAATGATATCTCGTGAGAAAATTTTCCAGGCAAATATTAGCCGATTGAAAAGGGGGTTGGCTTTGACACTTGCACACAATACACAGAAAGTCACAACCAACAACACTTTCTTGTTGCGGAAATAACAAACCATGAATTTTGAATAAAAAGAAATTGAGCTACACTGAACCATTGTAGCGGTAATAGAAAGAGAATTTAAAATCAAAATCTGGCTTAGTCTTTTAGTCGTTGGGGACCGGAGGGCGGGAGCCCGGGTGAAAACGGGCGGGACGCGGGACAAGCGATGTCGGGAAGCGGGAATCCTAAGATAACGCGGGAACAGGGAGAAATTGAGAACTGATCTCGCAATATTCCGTTATATTTCGCAATTAAAATGGGACAAAGAGGAGGGAACTATGGTAAGGGGCGGGAAGTGGAAGAAAATTCGTGCAATATGACTTCTATCGGAACAATTAGCGGAAGAAAAAGTTACGTTAAGGTCTTCTTTTTCTTCCCAATAGCAGGGAATCCCCTTTCTGTTATCCCTTGGTTATCATGTTTAATTTCGTCAGATCAACATTCGAAAATGGGAGAAAGTTGATATTCTTTTGGAAGAACTGAGCGCTTACTCTTTGTTCCCGATCTTCTTCAACGCCACTGAAAAATTAACATGAATTTGCATTGCAAATGTTTGTACCTCATTGACTATTCATGTTCTTCACCACCTTCGCACGAGGAGTTTGGAAGTTCGGCTGCTTAACCTTCTTGCTTTAAAATCCGCCTAATGCCGTCTCTACATGTGAGGAATCGTTGCCTATCAGGTTTCAGACGGAAACGTCTGTTGGTGGACACCTGGAGCGAAATTGGGTCACATGGACAAGTGCACACTTTTGACTGACGTGGAGTGTTCTTGAAGCGTCCATGGTACGTTTGAGTAAATGCGATATTAATTTCGTCGACGGAATTACATCAATATTTCCTGTAGTACAGCTAGTCCTATATAACACCAGGGTAGATTAACTCTTATAAACGAACTGGAAAGTTATGATTCTGAACTTTGTCAACTAATGAAACAACCTCTTATTCTTGCAACGAGAGTGATTTAAATGAAAACATACATTGACGAATCAAAAATTCTATAGCCGAAAATTAGATCATTAAATTATAACAACTTTAACACTTTCAGTGAAAAATACTGATGTACTTCTAGTAACTTTTATCATGATTGTTGTTCCAAGACTCTTACGAGTCAAGTTTATAGTGCGGTAGATCAGGGAACTGAACTAACCTGGAAGGAACCAATTTGGATAAACATCGGATAATGGTACGGGATTTTTCAAAATCAGCAAACCAACCGAACGAGATGGCGCTTACCATTTCAAATTCGGTTTCCTGATATTGTTTTCCGTTGATGAGAGACTAACTGGAAAATCGTGCAGATGGTAAGGGAATTTCCGACGTTCAGTTCCGAACGGAAAAAGAGGACTACCTCTGGAGTTAACAAACTGTTGCTTTTTGATCAGTTCATGTTGGAATTCCGTCTGGTGAGAAAATATGTTAGATCAGAAAAAATGCTTTGATTTCAACATCCTTACTGACAACTGCTAGATGTTTTGAATTTTAACTGACAAAGCATGTTTTGGTGTGGACATCCTTTCTGAAAACTACAGATGATTTGAAATTTGAAGTAACTTATCATGTTTTGATCTCAAAATCCTTACTCACAACTGACGGTCTATTTAAAATTTCAACTGAGAAACCATGTGTTGATCTCAACAGCGTTATTGACAACTGACAGATCTAGATGTCCTGACATTTTAACTGACCAATCATGCTTTGATCTCAACATTTTTACTGACAATTGACCAATGAGTTGAAAATTTAAATGACAAATCATGTTTGATCTCAAATTCCTAAATGACAATTAACAGATTGTTTGAAATTTTTACTGGCAAATCATGTTCGGATATCAACATCCTTAACGACAACTGATAGATTGTTTTAAATTTTAATTGACAATCATGTCTTGCTCTCAAAA
Organism: Meandrina meandrites; assembly: GCA_963693305.1. Taxonomy (NCBI): domain Eukaryota; kingdom Metazoa; phylum Cnidaria; class Anthozoa; order Scleractinia; family Meandrinidae; genus Meandrina; species Meandrina meandrites. The sequence continues at coordinate 14,498,424 of OY855906.1, forward strand.
TCCGTAATGCTAATTGACAGATGGATTAAAATTTTAACTGGCAAATCGTGTTCTAATCTCGATATCCTTAATGAAAACTAATAGAGAGTTTGAATTTTAACTGGCAAATTATGTTCTGATCTCAAAAATTCTTAATGAAAACTGACAGGTGATGTGAAATTTTAATTGGCAAATCATGTTTTGATGTCAACATTTTTACTGACAACTGACAGATGGTTTGAATTTAAATATTTAATTGCAAATCATGTTCTGATCTCAATATTCTTACTAACAACTGACAGATTGTTTGAAATTTTAACTGACGAATCATGTTTTGATCTCAAAATCCTCACTGACAACTGAGGGATGGTTTGAAATTTTAACTGACATGTTTTGATCTCAACATCCTCACTGACAACTGACAGATGAGTTGAAATTTTAACTGACAAATCATGTTTTGATTTCAACATCTTTACTAACAACTGACAGATGAGTTTTTCATGTTTTGATGTTAACAACCGTCTGACAACTGACAGATGAATTAAATTTCAATTGACAAGTTAAATCCTATGTCGATCACAACTTCCTTACTGACAACTGACGAATCATGTTTGATCTCAACACCTGAGTGGACTAGCAGACAACTGACAAATGGCTTAAAATTTGAAATGACTGTTCGTACTTTACCACCTTACCGTACATTACCACTTTACCACCTCCTTGTTGACAAATTGGCTTGAAATTTACATGACAAATCATGTTTCTATCTCAACATCGTTATTGACAATCCGACAGATAGCTTTTCTTAGTAACCGTTACTAAGAGCCAATTTATTTTCACGTGCACTCTTTTGCTTGCAAAGTCTATACAATCTACAAAGAAGAAAAAACACTCCTTGAGTTAAATAAAATTGCCTAACACAAAACTGTCGATCGTCGGCTTTGAACCCTGTGCCCCATTTCCAAGTAGATCCAGTAGCTTTAGTAACGTGGCCAGTAATCAGTCTGGTTAGAGAACTTTCAGTTTAAGTTTATTTTTACAAGACTGTTGACAGTAAAGATTTAATTGATTTTAATGGTCTTAACAAGAATTCAATCATAGCTATTTTATTTTCTCATGTGTCGTGTTGATCGAAATCCAGTTTCTCCAAACAATACCAATGCATTGTTAAACAAGCAGGTGATGAGAATAACGAAAATCATCAAGAGGGGAATTTTCTCTCTAGGGTGGAGAGGGTGCGGAAAAAATTGACGCGTAGCTGCAGTTAGAAAGTACATAAGAAACTAAAAATACCAAGCTTCAGCTTCAGCTTCTGCTTCTTATAATTGGCACCAACAGACATAATACTGAAAGAAAACCAATGCTTCCAGCTTGGGATTGATATTATATGCTTTGTTTTGCTGAATGTGTAAATTAATGTATATAAGACTTGCAAGATTCACGTATGTAAAAGGAAACACATCTGTTAATTAAAAACGCTATTCCTCTAGGACTTTGCTTGAGGTTGTTCACACAAAGAAACTATTTCAGTACAATAATCCAACGTTGTTTTATATTTCTTTCAGGATTTCGGACATTACAATCAAGACAAGAAAAGAATAAAGCGAAGACACCGGAGGAGTTAGCATGAAGTCAAGACACTGAAGACAAAGCACTGGAGACAATACTACATAGGTAGCGAAGTAAGACAGATTGATAGTCAATTTGACCAAAAATACATAGGAACTAAGAATATTTTCGTTGACAAAACATTAGGATCGGCAAAATTTTCTTTCCAATGCAGGAATCACGAAGGCGCACTATAAAAGGGACTGGGCCCAACAACTAATAAATCTCAGTTTAGTTTTTTAGGGGAATGTTTCGTCAGTTTTAATCCAATTTTTGTAGTTTTCTTTGTACACGTTACGAGAGCTTTGTGGATTGTGTGACTGACGCGTACGTGACTCTTGGGCATCAGTGGTGTTGCGTTCCACTGCTGGGCGTTGAGAATATGTTAATAAGGTTTTGCGCGGGAATTTACATATACTGTATTGCAATTGAAAATTCGACTATTAATTTAGTAAATCAAGTATATGCGGTTCCTTTTTATACTCTGTTGGCTTGCGAATTGTTCAGACAAACAGCAAGACAGCAGAGTACCAAAAGTTGCTTTATATTCTTGATTTTTTTCTGAATTAACAGTTTATAAAATACGAGAACATTTCCTGAGTTGGAATAATTCCTGTGCAAAGCATTATTAACACATCGTCGACGGTCGCCAGTATAACACAACACCGCTGTTTCTCAAAAGTAATGTACGTTTCTCATGATACACCGAGGTTTCGTATCGTGAGCTTCGTAGTGCATGATTTTTCTTGAGAAGCAAATTTTTGTAGCAAGCCTTCGTGTTTAGACTTAACAGATTGCTTTCCAAAAACATTTTCTCGTATTGCTGCGAGTGTTGTACAAAATTAATTTTCTTTGAAATAAATGTTGGTAAATGTTTTGTCTTGATTGCTCAAATCCGCTTACTAGGTAACCTATGTCAACAATTTTAATTTTCCCGCCAAAAGACTTAGAAAAATACGGGCGCTTAAAGTACGCATGCGCCATTCTTCTTATTTTTTCCTTCTCTAAAACACTGTCAGTAAATCCATATTGATAATTCTTATTTTCCCGCCAAAAAACTTAGAAAATACGGTGCCCAAAATACGCATGCGCCGTTTTCTCTTTTGCATTGCTATTATATATATTCGACCCACACAATAAAAGTAATACTCAAACAAGTTTTATAGTCTCCTTTTGTTTCTTTTATTGTTATCCATTAACTTTAATTCAATAATTAAATATCATAACTCACAAGTATTCTTTAATTAGTTTATTGAAATTCAATTAGATTTTTTATAAAGGTGTGAAGAAAAAATTCCTCCTATATATACTAAGACTTTTGGCGGGAAAATTTGGAAAAATTTGCACAGCGTTTCACCTGACAACTTTTTTCGACAAATTATTAGAAGGTGTACCCTAGAATTTTTCCCGCCAAAAAGTTACAATTTACATCATCTTGTAAACAAACTCGCAGAATAAAAAATTGGACTCAAAACGCAAGTTTAGCCAAAGCGGTCATTTCTGTACAAGATGGTGCCTTCATGATGACAATTTGTTAAATAGTTTGCTCTAAAACAACGGGCAGCTAGAAATATATTTACAAAAATAAGAGCAGGTTAAAATTCTACAACTGCAAAGTTTCTGCACAACGTTGAGAGGGTGAAAAATTTCTAAATCGAAATGTTTAAGAATGTTTATATAGCCGGGTAACTTGAGATCCCCCCAAAAAACTTTCTTATAGCGATTCAAAAATGAGGCCACCTCCTAAATGTTCAAACAAGTGTGCAGAAACTCAGCATCTGTAGTAATTTTAACCCACTCGTCTTATTTCAATAAATGCATTTCTAGCTGCCCGACGTTCAAGGCATCACTATTTAACGTGATATCATCATGCAATATATTTCAAGAAGATAGCAGAGGCAAGCCATAAACTGGATCAGTTCTATGCAAAAAACATACCGCGAAATGTTCGATCTAGTGTTGGTAAATTTTAATAGTTCCGTTACTTCTTAATGTCTTTTTAATCAAGTATAAAAAAATAAAACCCGAATAACTGTAAGTCAATGAAAACGAATGTTTATGGCTTACCATGTTACCTTCAAGAAATTAAATCGAGCAATGTCAAGACCATTTGTTTCAGTTTGTTACACAGAACAAGCAAGATGAAGCAAAAATGTCATCGCAAAATCAAAATAAATCTTATGGCGCGCAGTCTTCGTGAAAACAAAATGTGAAAACTAGCATACATGTTTTTAAACAAAAAAATAGAAACAAAATAGTTTTCTTCGAAAACATTCGCGTTTTGTCCTGTGTAGCATTCAGAAACTAGTTTTGACAAAAGCTCTGATACATTCAGCGAGGCTAAACTTAATGTCTGGTTGTCAACAAAAAAACTAAAGTTTTCTTCCTATGTATCATTTGACCACCGTGAATTCATTTGGTAAAAACCTTTGTCAGTTGCAAACGATGGGAACAATATTTTGAATGAATCAGACAATTAGGGCTACTATTTGAAAAGTTAAAGAACGAAATATGTTCGGGAAAGATGCCTATCAGTTACGAATTACAAAAATAATATTTTCGAAAATCAGACAATTGGACCAACATATTCAAAAATTAATAGATGCTATTGTAAAAAAAAATTGTCAGTTACGAATGATCTCTACAATATTTTGGAAGAATCAGACAATTGTACCTACGCATTTGAAAAGCGAAAGAACTGATTACAGAATATAGTGGGGAAAAATGTTCGTCAGATACGAAAAATAACAACTGTTTTGAAAAAAATAGACAATTGGACCTATATTTTTGAAAAGTAGTCGATCTAATAGTGAATAATGTTTTAGTAAAGAAAATTATCAGTTTCAAACGATAGCTATTATATATATTGTAGAAGATCAAAGACAATTGGAGCTACATATTTGAACACTAATAGAATATTTTCGGTAAAAAGATTCGTCAAATACGAATGACCTCGATAATATTTTTGAAGAATCAGACAATTTGATCTATAATCTGGAAAAGTAATCGATCAAAAGATTAATTTTTTTTTCGACGCGATCGTCATTAGTCATAAATACTTGAAACCAGACATAATTCATGACAGTCTCGCTGAATATACAGGTAACAAGAGAATAGATAGGTTTCTGATTGATTTTCAATGCTTATTTCCCTCCCAAGAAACAAATTAAAAACCGAACGTCTTCCGTGCCGATAATAACTTTGAGTAAACGAAGATCATTTCAGAAACCAACATTCTCTCACAATGTTATACCAAGGTGGCTCTGCATGCTCACTTAACGGTAGAATGCTATACAAATTAGTTTGCGCGAGGTCTCCGATAGTCAAAAAGCGTAAAAAATAAAAAAGGGAACTAACCAACCAAGAAGGAAAGCTTTCGATAATATTTTGTGATCATGTCAACAAATGTTCCCAATATTTAAATTTGTCTTGGTAAAATTTTAACGAATTTATGTTGTTTAAACGATAAATTAACTGGAATGAATTCAAGATCAAATTGAAATTTTCAAAAAACATCGTCGATGTTCTCTCTTTCTGGCAAAAACTGGAATATTACAAGATTTGAAGTAAAGAAGAAATAAATGATATCAAATGCTTGACAGTTGTGCTAGATGTAAAACACAGTCAAGCTGCAAAATCATTGTCCTCCTCCACGCAATTCACATGACATATTCACCAGTGAAAAATAAACTTTGGTGTTTGGTGAAGTTTTAGAAAAAAAAATAGAAAACTGAAGAGTTTAATATTTCAAAATTTGTAAAAGAATGGTTAGAACGACTAAAAAACAATTACCTCTTTAGTTTTTTGAAACCAAATTGAAAGAGTTTTTTTTTTCTACGTACGACGATTAATGTACAGATTTTGAGCAAGGCCATTGCGCTCTAACAGACAATTGCAAACTGAAACTGGGCCTTCGTAAAAGCGCTTTTGAAAGAAAAGACAAATTATTTAAAAATGTTCAGCGTTAACTTGTTTTCACAATTGTATCTTGGCACATTTTGGTTTGATTGACATGATCACTTAACAATAGCCACAAAAAGCCAATTGCAATAACTATCGGCTTGCTTTCAACATGCAGTGCCACCTTAACATAAACTGCACAATTTTTGTTGTTTGTCTAACGACATGCTTTCAAATCGTTTTGGAGTCTTGAGCGATTTTATTTCCAAAAGCCGTTTTATCGATTAAAAAAAAAAGATAAAAATTTGGCAAAAACGTAAAGCATGCAAAATACCGATAAATTTAATCAACGAAGTGTATTGAACGCTCAAGGATAACTCCTCACAATTTAAAAATTTTCTCAAAACCTTTCCGACAAACAAGGCAGAATCAATTTACATTTTACCGATGTTTTCATTTTTTCCCACCCGATTGTCCCTCAATTCAATTGTCTTAGCCGACAAAAGTAAACTCCGAGCAATTAAAGCGTTTTAGTTTATAAAATTTTAACCCAATTTTCCTGTCTTCCATTTCTTATCGGAAAGATTTCAATTTCACAAAATTCTCAGATGATATTCTTATCTCTGCCTGCTCCAAATTCAGACATTTCCTTTCCATATTGCAGCTCCTTGCTGACTTGGTTTCAGGCCTTTTCCCTCTGAAAATAAAACGAATAAGAATTGCATAAGGAACAAACCCAAACGTGTCAACTTTAAAGATTAGACATATTTACCAGTGAATTAGCTAGACCTGTATGCGCGTCGAAACGCACAAGACATATTTTGAACGCTCGCAATAAAACGCTCAAGAGATTAACGTCTCAAATGGTTGCTGCGCTAGCTGTTAGCGTAAGTCATAGTCTTTGACTAACCCACAAGGGCGCAAATTTAAGATTCGACACGAAACGCAAACCGAGTCAGTAAGCGCACGTGTTAGCGTTGGAGCCGACAAGTTTGGTAAAAATATTACTCTCGAAGGCAAATGCCAAGAAATTGATACTAACCATGTAATAAAACTGGTGTAGACTGCCTTCTTGTCCCCAAGCAGCTTTGAAATTTCTTCTTCAAAGTTCTTCTCGAGAAGAAGGGAGCGATTCACGTCTTACCTCGTCCGCGAACTTCTCTTACTGACAAACAACATCTCGGATCTGCGTGGTCATGAATATGGAAAATAAGATTAGACCAATCAGTTACAAATACGTCACAAAGTTTTGCGTCAACACCTTTTCTGCATTTTTGCATTTGCTTTGTTGTGGAGCTAACGTGAACCTGCATGGAAAATAAAAAACACACAATAGGCCATTTATTGTTAACATGAAATATTCTAACTTCGCTTCCAGGCCAGGAAAACAAAACAAAAGAAATCACATCGCTGCCAAGTACGAATTTTTAAAATACGGCTAGAAATGCTTCAGTCAGTCCAACAACAAACGTCGCGTTAATTTTGTTAACGGCGCGGGGGACACCTACCATGAATAAATTCATTAGGCAAAATTTTGCTTGCCCTTCATCTTTTAAATCCCTTATATTTCGACTGTTTCGATTTGATAGCTTGTGCTTTCCGGCGACGCTAGAGCGCCATTAGTGCCAAAGATGCGGAGAGACGTATCGAAACTGATGCTCTTTAATAAAACTATATTAGTAATAACCGAAGGGTAGGGAGAGATCGATTGAAGGCGTTGCGAAATTAATAATAGTTAAACAGACATGTACTATAACATAATTCCTCAGGAAACGACTTATGATTTAGTCCGCCCAAGAGCTCAGGCAGGATCCGCTTTCATGTGTACTTTTGGTCATGTACACTCTTTTTTTTATAAGAATGTTGTTTTTCCGGCCCAGGCTGAATATTCTTATTTTTCTGCAGATTTTAGGCTGAAAATATTCTTGTATTATTCTTAAATTAAAGCTTATGACATTTCCGTTTTAGAATTAATTGCGGTATCAATTACCAGTTTTTGGTACCAAGATCTGTATCGCGTTACATTGTGCACGTGCTCCATCGCTTTTCGTTGCAGCCAGCGAGGTCAAGATGTCACGTCAAACGACACTTGGCCGTTTTGGCTTTAAAAAAGCATTTCGCACAGAGATAGCGTGGTTAATTGTAATAATTGTTATAATTGTTATAATATATATTGTTATAATTGTATTGTATTTAAAGATTTTTCAACAAACAAAATTATATCTATCGTTTTCAAAATCTCAGCCTCGGCTTTATTCTTAAAATATTCTTAAATTTTCAAAATTTCAGCCTCGATATTCTTATAAAATATATTCTTATAAAAAAAAGAGTGTATTTATGGGTTAGAGACTGTTGTGAGTGTTTTGTTTACAAATACACGCACGCGCTGGCCGCACAATGAACGAGAAATTTTCAATACTGCACGAGGCGTAGCCGAGTGCAGTATTGAAAATTTCGAGTTCATTGTGCTGCCAGCAAGTGCGTGTATTTGTAAACAAAACACGAACTAACAGCCTCTAACCCTTTTAATATACAATCTGAGTACACTGCACGCAATACACAATTTCGCGAACTTTGAACAAGAATTTTTAATAAATAGAATAAGAATTCAGTTCTATCTAAGTAGCACAAAATTATACTAGCGTAGTTTAGGAATATAGAAATCACAAAAAGCCATAGATTAATTAAATATAAGTGAGGCTTAAAATCATTCACAAAATCCTTCATAAGTTCATATTTGTTCTTCCACTATTTCTGCAAATCTGTCAGCTGAAGCCATTGTCAATAATGCACGATTTTTATGCATTATTGTCAATAACGCACTGTCGGAGTTTGCTGACGACAGGTAAAGTAAAATCACGTGCTCGATTTTAACCAATTGCGCGCGTGGATTTTCGACAGTGAACGAAGATTGTATATTAAGGTGGCGCACAGCATTGGCACTGGTTATGCAAAAAGATTAACGCTAGGCTACTCCCCATGTTCCGTGACGAACAAAGTTTCGCGCCTTCACGATGCCGGTTTCAAGTTGTGACACACAGCAGTAAAATTAGACTGAAGAGAGTTCCGAGTCGATTCAAGTGAATTTTTTACAAATTTTGCCTTGAATAGCAGAGTATTTTCCTGTTTCAGTTTATTTTTTGCGCGCTGCGAATCCAGGATGATACTTGTTTGAAATCCTGCCTCGCGCCTGGTCACATATCAAAACGCCAAATTGGCGCACGCTTCTTAGTCTTGATTTCTGGTTTGGGTACATTGAAAATTTGCTCGCATTAAAAATAACGAGAAATACTTCGTGCATCTGGGAAATTTTTCCATCGCTTTATACTGTTAACCATAAAGATTAGCAAGAATGGAACGATGTTTTGGCGGGTGGCACCATTATCAAGTATGCGACAAAAAGAAATTAGCTTATACTAAAAGATGCGAAATATAAAAAATTAAATTGTACTGTTCAGTGTTCAAGTCATTCCAGTGAGGTGTCAAAAAACTATGAGAGTAATGAAAGTGATAAATGATCATCGCAGGGAATTTCCAATTTAACTGAATTGGAATAAAAAATCAGGGCTTCAACGGGATTCAAACCCTGACCTCCGCGATACCGGTGCAATGCTCTACCAACAGAAATATAGAGCCACATGCTTCCCAAAAGTTGAACGATAAGAAAACTAATGGCAAAATACAACTACATGTTACATGTGCAGAATCAAAATGCTGAATTTTTACTATTTGCCTTATATTAATGCTTTCTTTTTTATGATAAAGTCATTGCGATTAGGTAAATGTGTAATCATTTAAAATAATGATTATGTTTTCACGGTTTTCTATGTCCTTGTATTTTTTAGGCTCTATCTATTTAGTCATTAATGCTAATAATAGTAATAATATAATAATAACAGTTTATATAGCGCAGTTTCTAAAGTTCACAGCGCTTTACAGTCAAGTATGTACATCATGAAACAGAAAATAAATGAAAGACGATAAAGATCTTCATAATACATCATAAGTAAATAGCAAAAAGTAGACCTTAAAGAGAATAAGCAGCCTTGATTAAGTATGTTTTTAGATTCCATTTAAAGGAATCAACTGAGTTGCTAAGCTTTGCATGTAAAGGAAGAGAATTCCAGAGTCTAGAAGCTGTCCTTCCTCCACACGTTTTGAAATTAAGGGACGGTCCTCACTATGGACTCAGTTAAACCACACGCTGAATACAGTCTAAATAAAGTCTTAGGCGACTCCAGATGAGGAATTGCGCTTAATATGTCTTGAATATATTTCCTTTTCGCTTCTAGGAAAACAAGTCTTTCCGTGACCGTTGCTAATTTACTCCTTTTGGTTTAATTAAAGTGACTAAAATATCGAACACGAGATAAAATTTCGGAGTCCAAAATGTCTTACTTAGGTGTAAAGAAGAGAAAATCAGGGTTTTAACGATGTGCTAGAAGTTTGCCTGTTTGTAATGACTCTGCGGTTGGTCGTAATGAACGGTTTTCAGATAAGAACATGAGTGGGCTTTTGTTCGAGCCAAAAAAAGTGGTCGTTATAACCGAGTGGTCGTATGGCGGGATTCCAATGTGAATTAATTTACATATTCTTCTTACTGCCATACAACGTGAGGTTACCCTAATGCTAAAAATTAAAATTATACAGTTAATTACTCCATACCATATTAATTGAGAAATAAATAGAAAACCAGGTGGCACACGCAAACAAGGAAGAAGCTCAGCTAGTTGGAACCAGAAGCGGCCCTGTCTCATCGAACTTGTTGCAACACGAGCGGAAACAAATCCAGCAGAAGTTGCATAGGACACGACCAACCACAACAAATATGCGACACAACTGGGATAAAACAGCAGTGACCACAAGAAGCACGAAAATTGCAGGTACGAGACAAAGAATGACGACCTCCGCTCCTTGAAAGACATTCCACCAAGAGCTGAAATGGTTGTTAGGTGGAACAGCCAAAGACAGAAAGGCGGCGAAAAACGCGTTCAGCAATCCCACGACAACAATAAACAGCAAAGAAATGGTTTCTACTGTGTTGGCAATGCTATCACGAAATGGCTGAGTCAAGATGTGGTGAAGAAGAAACAAAACTTCAAAAGTAATCATGATGAGAAGACGAGGCAATGGGTCGTTGACAAAAGCCCTCAACACAACGAGAATTAATCTACGGCCGATCATGACACTTTCCCAGCTCAGCGACAGTTTTCCACCATCTTCAGGCCTATTAAAGGAGTCATAAAGCACCCTCTCTACATAGTTTCTTGAGACCTGGCATGGAGACGGGTCTTCAACGACTGGATTTATTCTTTTACCAAACAAAGAGACAAATGACCAGTATATTATTGAAGGCAACGGAAAAAAGCAGCCCAAGAGAAACCTTCCCACAGAAAGGCTTCCACCGTACAACCTGTAAGAACCCCAAAGCAATACAAACACAAAGGGTATTACAAACGTGCAAACAAATGCGACCAAAATGTATTGCCACCACTGAAAACAAACGACGTTACCATCATAAAACAAACGCCTCTCTGAGCCAATGGGAACACAGCGTAGCAGGTTAAAGCTAGCAGAGGCTAGAGTTGTGTATCCTAGCAACAACGTTTGTAAGATACCGCCAACATAGGGACCAAGAGATGGGGCTCCTTGACCTCGAAACGTTTGAACTACCCAATGCAGAGCATAAAAAGCGCATATCATGAGGAATGTACCAAACACGTGAGAAGCTGAAAAGAATTGCTTAGTCACAACCGTGAGGCCAGGGAAGGAACAAATGAATCCACTAGGAGAAAATGTTTGTTGAAAATTGAACAAGCCAACTAGTGGGTTAATAAGATTTGTTTTAATGACAAGTTGTGATGAGTTGGAGATGAGGAAAAAATTTGCTACCTGATAAAAGTGGAAGAGGATCTTCAAATAACCTTTGTCAAAGACATTCTCGTGGTTGACCAGTTCGGTTTCTTTGAACCACAGGATTTGACGCTTTATCCATGGCACAAAAGGAGGCTTAAAAGTGAAGTACAGTGCCATCAGCGATACATAAATTACGGCCAGCGGCCAGAACCAGAAATCGTTACATTGACGTGATGGTCTGCAGTGTGTAGAGTAAAGTGTCTCCGTGTGATTTTTATTACAGTGCCCACACAATGTACCTGATCGGTTGCCCTGGCAGCCATTGTATTGTGGAAAATCCGCTATCTCAGGAGGATTACAGTAACCCATGGGACACATAGTAAACCGTACCGTTGGTGGATTAAGCTGCTCTCGAAAACCCCAAAAGTTAGCTTTTGCGAGTATATTTTGGGCACATTTTGCTCCAAACGGACACGGCAGACATTGAAATCCTGACACTAACTGAGAACCAATCGCCCGACCACGCTGCAAACTGTAGGAATTTCCCCTGCATGCTGAACAGCTAAACGAAACAGTGGTGACCTTTAGTTTGCAACTTGTATTGCATAACTGAGTGGTGAGCAGATTTGAAAAATCAAGTATGTCCATTTCACTACCAACAGGACAGTAAAACTCTGTCCAATTTCCAATTTCTATCAGTCTTCCGTTGGTTACGAGCATCAAAGGAGCCGTACTACCATAGGCCTTGTTATCCATTGTTGTATTGTATACTTTAAGTGCTCCTGAACTTTCAGTGTGAATGAAAGAAGTCTTAGAAAAGTTCACTGTCAACAGTTCTAATTGGTTCATGGTTTGACGCAAAATGCTGTCTTTTATTATAACGCTTGCCGATCCAGCCACTGTATATATATGACCACCTTGAGTTGTTGCGAAATTGTCAACAAAGTAACAGTTCCGAAATATCGCCTTGCCATTTCCTAAATAGACAGCACCACCCACATCTGCAGCATTTCTATGAAACGTTGTGTCTTCAAACATCAGATGACTTTTGTAACGCCATGAAGGGTAATTTTGAGCAGCATCGTTTTGACTCTCCGGGAGACATCCTGGATCTTTCTGCGTATCTGGTGCCAGTGAAAGGAATATGGCACCTCCTAGATTTTGAAACGAAGCATTATCCACGAATCGAGATCTTTTGACTACAAAAATGACGTTTTCTTCGTCTAGGTGCGCTAGGTATATAACACCACCTTGTTTTCCTGTCAGAAAGTTTTTAAAAGTGGTGTTTATTATTGAAATGGATCTGGAAATCAAGGTGGTTCCCGGTATAAATAATGCTCCCCCAAATCCTTTTCCAAATCGTGGCCTCTCTCTGGAAGGCAAAATACCTTCGAAATAAGAGTCCTCGACCTCAAGTCTTTTCACTTCTCCCACGTACAAAACTCCGCCTTCCATGTGAGCTGTGTTCCTTAAAAATTTAGACTGGTGTACTTTTAAGGCAAAAATCGAAACGGGGATTGCTAGACCTCCTCCATTCCGCGCGATATTTGATTCCATGATCACGTTTTGAAGAATGATAATACTTTGCGGGTTTATTAGTTCAACAAATACTGCACCGCCCATTTCAGATGCACGGTTGGTTGAAAATGTTGAGTTTTCTATTGTAATCTGGCAGGGGCTGCTTCTCCAACGTTCTTCGCGCACTTCTGGAAGTGAAAAACTTAAAGCTCCACCAGAACCACCCGCATAATTGGAAGTAAAATGGCTGTTGTTGATACTTATCTGGAATGATTCGCCTAAATTACCTGCCACGCAGCCAGATGTATCAATGAACACCGCCCCACCACCTTTATGCATAGCTGTGTTGCCTGTAAAAGTGTTATCTTGAGAATACAACTGGACTATTTCGCATTCAGCGTTGATGGCCCCACCTTGAGAAGCATTCGTGTTAACAAACGATGATTTAAAAACGTTTAACGTGCAAAGAACAGTTCCAATTAGAGATAACGCTCCACCATTTCCTTCCACTCTGTGGCCTCGAAAATGCGCGTTTTGGATCTGGAGAGAAATGATTGATGCATGGATATTCATTAACCGTACATGTTGACTTGTGAACTTGCTTGCATTGATGATGACGTTTACAACAGCGCTGCGAACGATGAATTCACTGTGAATATAGCCCGCCACAAAATCACGCCCTGGTAACAGATTGTTGTCAATACAGGTCACGTCCTGAAGGTGGATGTTCTGGTTAGCACTTTCCAGCTTTAAGAAAAAAAGACCTCTTGAACTGAACTTGTTGCGAGAAAACGTAACATTGTCCAGGGTTATGTTGCAGCTTGCAGGCCGGTTATTGTGTGGTGATTCAATGAAGGCTATGCCCCACCCGTTACCTGACATGGTGTTGCGATCGAAAGAAGAATTCTCAAGCTTGACAATTAATTGCATAGTCAGTGATACGTTCTCTGTACTATTTGCAACAACAGAGATACACTTACTGTTTCTAACAAAGCTCGAGTTTGTAATTTGAATGATCGAAAGATTCTTATTACTTATAACGAATTGCAAACCTTGTCTGCTTCCTTCGAATTTACAGCCGTCTATCTTGGCAGAAAAATCTTGAAAATAAACAAAGGTTTCTTTAAGTAACAGTCGTGATAAGGTAACTTCCATTTTTGACACATTTTGAGAACCATTAAACTTTAAACTTGTCCCTTCTGAGCATCGTATCTGAGAAGGTATGGGACCAAATCCTATCAAAGATAGACTCTTGTTGATGTTAATTCCCGAATGCTGTGAAAATCCAGATTGACAGGTGTAGGGATTCTTTCCAGTATTAGTGCCGTCCAAGTAAATGCGATCCCCACGTGACGCTAACCCAACTGCTCGCCAAATGTTTCTGCAGGGCTTTGATTGATCACATGACCATCTGTCATCTCCAGCACGGGATATGTACAAGTCCTTTCCGATGGTGGCACGTCCTTGAAATAAAATGGCGAAGATGTTAGCATTGTGGTTGTTGTTCTTTGATGTTCATCTCGCTAAACGTACTTCTTGTGGACAGTAAAGCTATCAAACAATTTTAGCCTGTTAGATGTCAACATTTCTCGTCATATTTTCTGTAAGTTAGCAAATATTAACCAACCGAAACATGATTCAATTTTTAAAAAAAAAATAAATGTCTTGCAATTGATTAGTTAAGCATGAAATTTTGCGTTTGAAAATGGAACAAGTTTGTGAATATTGAAAGATGATATGTAAATGTTTTGACTTTAAAAATACTCACTGATGTTGCCCTTGGACTTCTTTGTCTCAGCATTAAACCGAATTAAACTTCCTGTACTTTTCTTTCATTTTCTGTGAGGTTTCGTACCTTCAGCTTACTTTCTTGTTGGCCATACCAGTTATGTTGGGGGTCAAGTCTTTGATTTTTAAAACATGGAAAAACGTCCGACTCAATATGATCAGAGTAAGGGCCCCATTGAAGGAAAGAAAATGAGCTATATTCAACATGATGTTGTTGGAAGCTAAGTTTAAATACTAAGTTTGATTCGAGATAATGCAAATTCAGTGCTGGTCCAAAATGAATAGGATAAGAAGAAGCTAACTTTTGTTTTGAAGTTCTACTGATAAAATTAAAGGAATGTATACTTGTGTATAAATTGTCCTGCACTTGCATACTTCTTAACACAGCTGTTCCCCACTTAAAGGCGGTGCCAAACGAGGACACATTGTTGCGGACACAAATGTTCCCCTGTTTGCACGCGCGCGCAACAATTGTTGCGGACACAAAATTTGTTTCCGAGACACAAAAATTGTTTCTCATTTCTTTCAGAAACATTTTGGGTCCGTAACAAATGTTTCCCAGTTTGCTGGCCCAATAAAACATCATGAGCAACATTGTGTCCACAACAATGTGTCAGCAGCAATGTGTCCTGGTTTGCCCCAGCCTTAACTCTGATCAATCAAAACACTTTATTGGGAAGGACTGAATCGCTACTGCATGTGAGTGATAAATCATGCATATCATCCAAGATATGGTTCATCAAATTACGCCTGCGAATATAAGACTTTTTTCAGACTTTTGGTTTTGTATGACGCAGCTAATGTCTTGCCCAACCAAATGTACTCGCGATTAGATGTGTGAGTGTGTAATATTGCTTCCTGTAAAAAACGGAAGGCAGATACAAGGGATCACGTTGTTATGAATTCAATGAATATCGCCATTCCATCTACAAACCGCCGATTGAAAACATGAACAATAAATTGCAAGTTTTTTTATGCTCAAATACATAAATATTTTGCTTCATTTCCATTCGCGAATTCCCTTCCTAGAAACCGCCAATCCCGAGAATATGTATGTAAACAATGTTTTCACCAGATTAAATCCAGTTAGCCTCTGGCAAAATCCTACCTCCAAAGACGAGACACAGCAACAAGTGAAGTGTGATAGCATTGCATCTTGTTCCGCCCATTTTGCTCGAAGTTGTCTGTAAGCTGTACAAATTAAACTTTGTTTTTAATAAAGCCGATGTCGAAAGGGAAACGTGACGCGAAAGCGAGGCCTACGGCCTCGCTCGTTATGAAAGTACAGTTAAAAGCACTTGTAAGTTTAAAAGGCCTGACGTAATGCCATAGTTTCTGGTCATTGATGAAATGTTAATTTTTCATGATGAAAATCGCACAGAAGATTAAAATCTGCTCATAAGAGACTCTAGGCTGGATATTTTTACCACGTCATCAAACGAAAAAGGCCACACTTTCCAGTTCGTGGCTGTAAAGTTATGAAATTCAAATTCAAGATATTTTATGGTTAAGATAACCCGCATGTCATCTTTTGAAGAACAAGATGAAAACTGAAATGCATAGTCAAGTACTAGGTATTGGCCATAACGTAACACTTCACATTACATTATTGAAAATTATCCAAAAACCATTACCCGCTGATAATTTTAAGAGATAAAGAATAAATGTAATGTCGAGTAAATGCATTGTGTCAATGATATGGACAACAAATGCATGCAAGGAAACGTTGGTGTACTTAATTGTTATATTTCGATATAATTCTATATCATCTTCAGACTAAGGTGACATGTAATGCAGAAAAAGAGAACTGGAAGCAGCCACACAAAAAAGCTGCAAAGTTTATGTCCAACAGCACCATACCGGCTGTTGCACTTACGAAGAACAAAGAACATACAACCATGCATTTTATCGACTTACTTTTTACCTTTTCTAAATTAACATTGCTGCTGACAGCGATTAAATTGCCAAGATAAGTTTGGAATCTAGATTTCCTCGTGTCTGCTAAAGGCACGCACAGAACGCTAACAAATCGTTCCGCTTAGTGCGATCAAAAGACACCAAAGGCTGAACATTAAAAAGAGATAGATGTTGTTTGCCAAGAAAACATCGACAAAGGCCATAACAAAATTCAACCACAGACCAGAAATAACAGCACCACAATAAATGCCCTGGAGATACGCCCATTTCTTGCAACCACCAGAAGCATGTACCAAACGTTTTAAATTTGTATCTCCGAAGTATGCTCAAAACGCCTTCATCAGTTTTAGCACCGGACTGTATATCTCATCAATTTTCTTGAGCAGCTGTTCGTTGGCATTTTCTTGATCTGAAATCGAGTCGTCAACTATTGGAAAATCGTTCGCCGTAGGTTGAACTGAAATGGATGGCATTTCGTAATCTTCCCGCACAGAAGCTTCTGTAGGTGTGATTCTAGAAAAAAGGCATACAGGAAACCGCTCCCAAAATGAGTTCGGAAGTTATAATTACTGTTAAAAATTAATTACTTTTTTGATACGCTATTGTTTCTTTTACCGCTAACAGTATGGTGTCAAGTGAGTTCTTATTATTATTTAAAATTTGAAATTTATTTTCAACAGCAGATCAATCAGTATGTACTAAAGATTTTATTCTCCGACTTGGGCATAAAAATAAATGGGCATGAAAATAACTGGGAGTCGAAATAAAAAAATCAAAAAAGGCCTCGATAAAGTAATATAAATAATGCAATGACTTTATTAGCACTGAATGTTTATCAATCCTCTTAGGAAATTAAAAGAGGTGCTTAATGTATGGTAATGCAATATGTGTTAGACACGAGGAATGGTCGAGCCGTCGGTCGAGCCTTTTTTCTCTTCAAATGTAATATGTAAACAACGATGACTGTTTAATTGGCGCAATGAGCAAATGAACAAATGTACCAATGAAAATGTACCACAATGACCAGCTGACAAAAATGATGCTCTCTTTTAGGTGATTCGCACTTACCTTTAAGTACCCAGCTGCGAAAACGAAAATTGTTACTTTAGGAAATTTAACTCTCCCAGTATTTTTTCCTCCGGAAATGAATGCATGCAATATGTGCATGCAAAAGCACTCATTCCTGTAGGAAATATTAGTTCTCAGTCCTCCAATAGGTTATATTTCCATTCATCATTATATATAGTGTTTTTTGTATACCTTTGTTCAATATAATGAAAATTCAAATAAAATATTCAAAAGCTGTCAGGATTTATTGTCTTGTCGGTATGAGCCTGCTGTCAATTTTAAAACATGCGAGTAATTGTTTGCAATGCTATACGCAGCAACTTTGTCACTTGACCAAACATTACGAAGACACACTTTTAGGGCCGATTTACACGGTACGAGTTTCTCGCATGCGACAAGCTTAGGAAAGGCCTACAACATGACTTAGGACCATTAACACGCGCGCACGTCCGTCATAAGTATGTGGTAGATAGAGGATAATACATGGTTGCGCGGAGATATGAAATTTATCTTCGAGTGTTCAACTCGAGTGAGATGTCGATTTGAACACGAGAAGATAAATTTCATATCTCCAAGCAACCATGTATTGTTCTGTTTATTTTATAAACCTACTAATAACGAGGTTTTTGACGATTTTCCGAAGATTTCCGACCATTTTCCAAAGATTTCCGAAGATTTTGAAAATGTTGTCCGGTAGTCATACGAATGTTTCCGAACATTTTCCGAAGTTTTCCGAAGATTTCCGAAGATTGCCGAGCAAGATCCGAAGATGTTTCGACTTAATATCGATAAACCTTGGCCCATTGAGCATTGTAACATGGCAAAATCTGTGAGCTGATTGGTAAAAAATGATATCACACATATGTGGATACCATTTCTATCCACACGTGTGATACCGTTTTTCTCCATTTGCTACCACTCGCTATACCACTGCAGTTTATATAATAAGTTGATTTACACGACGCGATTCGTGTTATAGTCATGGCGTTAACGTGTCGCATGCGATAATCATAGGCAAAATCGTACCGTCTAATTCACCCTTTAAAGGGACTCCTTATTTGCAATTATTTTACGATAGAATACATAACTATGTTGTTTCATTTTCGTCCCCTTCTCCTAGGAACCGCAAGTCCAGTTAACCGCTGGCAAAATTCGAAACACACACGAAACAGAGCAACAAGGGAAGTGTGATAGCACAGCATCTTGTTCCGCCCAAAGTTGTCTGCAATCTGTACAAATTAAACTTTGTTTTTAATAAAGCCGAGGTCGAAAGGGAAATGTGACGCGAAAGCGACGCCGCAAGCCTCGCTCAAGACAAAAGCACATCAATAGGCCATTTCCGAGTTGCCTTTTGCCTCAGTTTTAAAACGGGTCTTTGTGCAAAACCATTCGAATGAAAATGACTTTGATTTGCATGAAAATGGACGTGCGGGTGAAAAACATTTTCATATGATGGGTTTCGCACTTAGACTCGTTTTGAGACAGAGGCAAAGTGTAACTCGGAAATGGCCTATTTGTAAGGCATGACGTATTACCATAGTTTCTGGCCAATGATGATACGTTAATTGTGCATGTTGAAGATTAAAATCATACAAACAAAAATATGAAGTGGCCCAAACGTAACACTTCACATAACGTTATTGAAAATTATCCCAGGGCTTATATTTGCCCAATGCCCCTGTCGGGGTGGAAAGAGAGGCAGGGGGTGGTTTTTGGGAGGAAATTTGCGTTTTAATATAATGATGCAGCAAATCCCCGAAAATTGAATTTTATAATGTGCCTTCCTATAAGTGTCACATCTTTAATAGCTGACACTATTCAGTGAGTTTGCTGTGGTCCCATTACACTTAATTCAATCACAAGTTTATTTACGCATTTTATGACGCATAAGAAGTAGAGATAACAAAATGCTGATAATAACAGCTGCAACAACAAAGAAAATTAAGTAATAGTTGCATTCATAAAAATAACAGTTGATTAAAATTGCACAGTTCCCAAACTTTAGCATAAATAGGTAATTTATAATTACAACAAGGAAGTATTATTTAATATATATTTTATATATAAATGTATAATGCAAAGTGATATACCCAAAGGTAGACAAAGCTTTACAACTTGATTCTTAAATGCAGCACATTTCACATCAAATGTGATGTTTTTATTATCGTAATGTGGAACACTTTCGAAGTCGTTGTATTTTTCATTACAATGACTACATTTGCAGTTGGATTACTTTTAAATGAAAAATGACAATTATCTGCTTATATCTAGAGATGATATCAGGTAACAAATTTAAAGAAAATAATAGCAGGTAAATAAATTGTAACCTGGCGAGAGGAGGGTAGGGTGGGCGAAGCGGGCTGGTTAGGCAGGGAGTGCGGGTGGGGGTTATGTTTGACATATGTTCTTTGGGTCTCAAACCCTGATAATGAGCAAACTCGAGTGCAACTAAAATACATTGTGGATCCACATTTCATTTTGGAGCATAACAAAGCACAGGCGCCCCAAGCTCATGCTGAGTGGAATGTGTGTTTTTAAACATAAGTGTATGTTTTTAAACATGTTTTTAAGCAAAATTTTATTTTGAATAAGGATTTCAATTTTCACAAAATTTTAATGTTTTTCTTAGTCTTTTTTTAATTAGTGTCATCAATTAGTGTGTAAAACGCTGACGACTGACAGTTAAACAGTTTGCAATTTTGAGTTTCCACTGCTAATAATTGTATATGTTTTATAACATTTCACCTATAGTTATTTAGATACTTACGTTTCTTCATTCATGCAACGCATATATTTTTAAGCTTGAATTTTTTTCTTTTCCTTTTTTTTTGTGGCTTACCTGTAAACTAGCTGGTCCCCTTTCCGCAGATTTGCTGGTCATATCGACCTGCGGGACGCACCGAGACCATATCATAGCTAAGTGTAATGACCACATTGTTTTATTTATTTATTTTATTTATATGCAATATTTCAACAGGCCACCCAATTCAGCGTAGGCTGGTTTAAATGGGGGCCTGCAAACAATTTACAAGACATACATTTCAAAACATTACATCACATTAATTTCAAAACATTACACACACAGGAAATGTACTTGGTTGAGGTGTATTTTAAGGCTGAATTCCACAAGGTATATAAGATTTCTCACTAAGTCATTCCCAATGCTGAGCAGATACGAATGAATCAGGTCGGTACGACACTCATGACTTAGACAGGGGGTCATAGTCGTTTCGCTGTGTCGAACTGGTTTAAGGAAGGCACTAAGCTGTAACCTAAAATTATTATCTATAGCTAATTAACATTTACGAGGAACCGAAGCTTTCTAAAAGTGAATGGTCTAACGACGCGCAGTCGGGTTAACTATGGCTTATAGAAAAAGAGGGTGGATGGTCTAACTTTTTTATTATAGACGCTATTAAGGATAACAGCCCAGAACCTACAATTAAGCCAAATATCAAGAATTAATTTCTATTTTAAGAGCAACACGCGAGCGATCATGTTCTGTCAATGAAAAGACAACAGTGGGAGCTAGAACCTATCATATCGGCGGATTGTCATTAAAACACGGCTAAGTATCTGCTAATAGTTACTTTATCTTATACATATTGCAATTTACCCCGGGGGGACTCCAATTTTATAGAGGCGGGGATGCTTGTCGTCTCGCTTAGAAGTGTAAATTTCGGATTTTTGGTCTCGCTAGATGTGTTTGCAAGTATTTCTTAGCCGGCAAGGTTTGTTTTAGGGTTACACGCGAAGAAATATGAAAATATTCTAGTGCTTTGGCATCTTTTAGGGGTAAAAAAAAAGCTTGAGGAACACCAGATTGGTCTCCTTTAGGGTTCTAATTCAAAATTTCCGACAAGCGTCCCCGTCTGTTTTATATGGGATCCCCCCCCCCCCCCCCGAGAAATTTACACAACTGTCATTACTTTGGCAAGGACAGTATAACAGCAAAGTAAGAAACAATCACTCCAAGAACCTGAAAAAAAAGAGACGAAATGAAGCAGTTTAAAATATAGTAATGGCAACTTTTTGTCTTTCTTCTGATTTTAATTTACTGCCACAACAGTCAGGAAAAAAAAACTAAACTGTTAGCTGAAAAATCCCAGAAAACGGTTAAGGCTGGTTTCCACAGGGTATATATTAGCACAAGCACAAGAGTAAGGATGGGAGCATAAGAAGAACTAATTCTACTAGAGAGAATAAGAGGTAAAGAACTGATCAAGTTTCTATTACCATTAACTATTAACTCTCCTCGGAGGTGAATCTCCAGAGTTGATAGTTAATAATAATGGAAACTTGAGACGTAATAAGCGCGTCGTATTTACGTAGCGACGTGACGGACCAGATGATATTTGAAGCTCTCAAGGTAATCCGTCTTCGCTCTTATTAAAATCACTTCAAAAACGACCCAAAAAGACACCGGAGTACAGGTAAATAACAATGTATTTTTTTAAATGACTATGTAATTGCTAAAACAGCGTTTGCGTCCTCTATGTATGTACCAGACAGATTTCTTCAACTATTACCGAAAACGGACTAAAAGTATTAAAAATACACACAAGAAACCTTGCTAAAACTTTTTAATTTCTCCCATGTCTCGACACTAGTAAAATATCCGCGCCTTTGATCTGTCAATTAAGCCACCTACGGGCAGCACGACTGAAAATATTCTTTCAAACTACCGTTATGCAACTAGATAAGAAAGGTTAGGATATTAAATCAACAGCTTTACCGTTAAAGACACGGACTTGGTAATCACAACCAATCCCCCAATGGAGAGACCCTTTGGGTTGCCTTGCAGGTCCTGCATAAACGTCACTAACTGAAATTAAATTACAAATAAAAGTCAACTAACACTCGATGATCTCTTGAGTCTTACAATTTATGAGTATTTATTTATTTGTCTACTTGTTTGTTGTTCTTTTTGTTTAGTAAGGTTTTTTACTTGCTCCTTTGGGATAAAGGATGTTTGCATACTTTAGGGAATATTAGACTGAGAGAAACTTATAAAATTATCTGGTATGGCCATTTTAGGGTCTAACGTTAAAAGATATCTTTGAAAAGTTCTATCGATAAGACTTCGTATACACAATTCCGTTTCTTTATAATATGAGTTTTTCTTTTAGCATTCTGTAGAGATTTGCCGGTTTCAATCTCTTGATTAATGGTTCGCAAGGACATTTTTAAAAAGAAAATCATAGATACCTGTATAGCGGTCAATATACTCCTTTCGTCTTCCATTAAAAGAAGAGTTTGTGACATCTTTTGAAGGTTGTTTATCTGATACAGCAATAAAATATACATAATAAATATAATAATTGTATCTTAAACAAAATTCTCGATCTTGATTAGTTCTGCACATGCCTATTTGTCACGTAATTGTCGAGCGATCACGTGGGATCCAATTACAGGTATCGGATTTGAATTTGTTTAAATTGGAAACCTGTAATTGGACACCTACGCCATTCGCGCGTCAATCACATGCACTTGGATGGGTTGCTTTCTTGCTGTTTTCCTTCTATTTGTAAAACTGATCGAATATGCCTTTGACTTTCTCACACAAAAGAGGTTCTCAAAGACTTCCTAACCTCGAAATTTGTTATTGATACGATCAATAACAAATTGGACCACGTGTCGTACAATTCAGGGAGTAATCATGCGCATAATTTCGAATCGGCCCCTACCTCTTTGGAATTACTCACGCGCTTGCTCCCTAAATTGTACCCAACTCAGTCCAATTACTGTTACTAATAACTATGGGGTGGCTTCATCCAATACATTAAATAGACTTGGTTGGGGTTTTGCCCCCATATTTATCTCCAAACATATTCAAGCTACACCCCTAAAAGTGGAATACTGACTTCTTCAACCTCCAATGGAGGCGAAAATTCGTTCGAGAAATAGGGAATTCGACAAATTGGTGGTAGAGTTGCAGTGCTCGCCTGAATTAAGCAAAACCAAGGGCCATCCATGGCAAGTATTAATCCTTCGTCTTTATTATGGTGTGCCGGGTCATCTCCCAAGCAAGACTCATTTCAAAACCGCGATTTGCCAGATACAAATGATTAAAACTCAAGGCAGGCAATTGCGTTGGTTGTTCTTGCTTGGGCTCCCAGCTGGCATTACTCATTACAGCAAAACACGGTTAAGTGATGTAAAGCTGCTGCAGTCGCGTCCTTGTAATTAAATCTCCGTGATCATTAATTTTTAAGAATTTTGCATAATTTCGCTTTGTTTTCCTTATTCACTTGAATTCAACAAGTTTCTTTCTTATGGCACGTCCTCGTCCCACTTTGAGGGAGAAAAGGCCAAAAACCATGTGATAGTTTAACAGCACAACACAAGAATAATTTAGAAAACACGAGCCAGCAACAACAACGAGGATTTTCATTCAATTTAGCAAAGAGAAGAGCCAAAATGTCAAGTGAAAGAATTGACCGTGCAAAAGAAAAGGAATGATTAACAGCGGGGACAGCTGTAGTACCAACTAGCCCTGGTAGTAGTAACAAAACGTATATTTCCATGCCACTTACCTTTTCGCAGACTTTAGATCCAAGCAACATGATAATGGCTAAGAAACCAGCAGCAGTTATAAGCCAGAACAAATTGTTACCAAAGAACTCATATTTGTCCTCTTTGGGTAAGTTAACAGCTTCGTAAAAATTGAAACATAACAGCGGGATATACAAAGAAACCATTTCAAGAAGAAGAGGGCTCAGCACCTTGTCAGCAAGCTCGACTACTTCACATAGTTTGCGATGTTCCATCATGAAAGTTTTTATATTCACAGCAGAGACCGAATGTAATGACGACATTTTTTTACGCAAATCATCAAACAGTTCTTCCAATATTAAGCATGTAATGCAGAAAAAGAGAATTGGAAGCAACCACACACCCATACCATAAACAGAGAAAATGTAGCAAAGTATTCTAAAGCCAAACCATTGATTCCAAGGTTCGAAAGCTGCAAAGTTTATGCCCAACTGTAGATTTAACATCATGACACCGACTGTAGCACTGACGAAGAAGAAACAAAATACAATTATGCCTTTTCTTGACTTACGTTTTACCTTTTCTAAATTAATATTGCTATTGACAGCGATTAAATTGCCAAGAAAAGTTTGGAATCGAGATTTTCCCGTGTCTGCTAAAGGCACGCACAGAACAATCAAGCAAATCGTTCCGCTTAGTACGATCAAAAGACACCAAAGGCTGAACATTAAAAAGAGATAGATGTTGTTTGCCAAGAAAACACCAACAAAGGTCATAACAAAATTCAACCACAGACCAGAAATAACAGCACCACAATAAATGCGCTGAAGATAAACCCATCTCTTGCAACCACCAGAAGCATGTGCCAAACGTTTTAAATTTGTATCTCCGAAGTATGCTCAAACATCTTCATCAGTTTTAGCACCGGACTGTATATCTCATCAATTTTCTTGAGCAGCTGTTCGTTGGCATTTTCTTGATCTGAAATCGAGTCGTCAGCTACTGGAAAATCGTTCGTCGTAGGTAGAACTGAAATGGATGGCATTTCGTAATCTACCCGCACAGAAGCTTCTGCTGGTGTCATTCTAGAAAAAATAGAACAGGCATACAAGGTCATACAGGAAACCGTTCCCAAAATGAGTTCGGAAGTTATAATTACTGTTAAAAATTAATTACTTTTTTTTGATACGCTATTGTTTCTTTTACCGCTAACAGTATGGTGTCAAGTGAGTTCGTATTGTTATTTAAAATTTGAAATTTATTTTCAACAGCAGCCGGATCGATTTCAATCAGTATGTTATAAAGATTCTATTCTGAGACTTGGACATGACCTGTAAATAACTGGCAGTCGAAATAAAAAAAAATAAATAAATAAAAAAAGGCCTCGATAAAGTAATATACTTACTAGCATCCAATGTTTACAAATCCCTTTAGGAAATAATGTATTAGTGATGCAATATGTTTTTGACACGAGAAATGACCGAGCTGTATTCCCCTCAAATGCAAATAACGATGACTGTTATTTCATTCGGCGCTTTCCTTCAGTAAAAGACAATACTACAATGAACAGCTGACCAAGAAAATGACGCTGATTGACTGACCTTCATGCACCTGCGAAAAAAGTAATCAGTTTAAGGAAATTTAACTCTGTCGGTGTTTTTTCCTCCAAAAATGAATGCATGCAATGTGTCCAAACAAAAGTACTAATTCTTGTAGAAGCAAAACATTAGTTTTGGACCCGCCCATGGTTAAATTTCCATTCATCATTATATCAATAAACGCTACCACGTAAAGTGTTTTGTAGACCTATGTTCAATGTATTGAAAATTCAAATTAAATATTCAAAAGCTGTCAGGATTTATTGCCTTGTCGGGATGAGCCTGCTGTCGAAAGGGAAACATGACTCCAAGGCCTCGCTCATTATGAAAGCACAGTTAAAAGCACTTGTCAGTTTAAAAAGCCTGACGTAATGCCATAGTTTCTGGTCAATGATGAAATGTTAATTGTGCATGTTGAAAATCGCACAGAAGATTAAAATCTGCTCTTATAAGAGACTCTAGGCTGGATTTCTTTTTGTTTATTTTACCATGTCATCAAACAAAAAAGGCCAGACTTTCCGGTTCGTGGCTTTATAGTTGTGGCATTCAAATTCAAGATACTTATATGTCATGTTTAGAAGAACAAAATGGAACTGAAATGCATTTTGAAGTAATTTTTCCTTAAATAGAAATCGGCTATAACGTAACACTTCACATTACATAATCGAAAATAATCCCTTGGCTTATATTTGCTGAATGTCACTTCCAGGTAGGCTTATTTGCGGGAAGAGCTTATATGCAGGTATACAGGGAGGGGGGGAGGGGGAGGCAGCGGGCGGTTTTTGGGAAGAAATTTGCGTTTCAATATAATCGTTGGGCTTCTGTTTGGACGGAATACTTGTCTGTGAAAAGTTTTTGGTGCATAAAAGAATACCACATGCACTGTAAAAACAGACCAGTTAAGGTAACCATTTTAAAAGGTTATAACCAATTGAAATAGATAGTCTTAATCTAAAAATAATAGGTTAAAAGTATAACCCATTTCTTACCGGTGAGATCAACCAATAATTAATTATTATTTTTACCCTAAAAATTGGTTGTAACAATGAATGTTCAAAATAACCATTTTTTGTTGTCAAAATAAACTAATTAAGGATTTGGTTTTTAAAAAAGAGTGTAACTATTCTAAACCAGTCAATTAGAACATGTCAGAAACAACCATGTCTCATTTAGATACGAGTTCGTATCTTGTTTTTATTTTTCGGATGAAACTTAAGTTGAAATATATTTAATCAATCATTATATTTACTTCGGTTATTTCTGAGACTGGATGATATATTAGAATACTCCGTCCAAAAAACAATGCAAAGCATCGAGTCATTGTCATGTCTTAGATCAGAAACGGCGTCTTATCCTATTTTAACACAACCTTTTCCAGTTCCGTTCGGTAATGAAAGCATTTTAGGAATTTATCTTATCAGGCACTTAAAGTCACGCGGTATTTTCCTTTTGAGGTTGCGGGTTTGTTTGGCTGATGCGTAAGCGTTTTTAATGATACGTATAATGCTAGATTTATCGCTAGTCGGTACTACCCATGGCACGGGATTCCATTTCTTTTCGATCACCGTAAGCCGGCCGTCTCAAACGGATGAATTGTAAACATTATGTCGAATTTTCAAAGAGCGGCTTTCCTGCACCCCGGCCCAAGGTAATTATCTTTACTGATTGAAGGTCATTTGTGTTATGTTACTTAACACCTCAACGTCAAAATTTTTAGCCAATGAGAAGTAATAGAATTTCGTTCAAATCCAACATATTTCCGTTGATAGTCCTTTTGGTGAACAACCGCGTCCAAAAGGTCACGTAGAAGGCAGGTAAAGGGTAGAAGCTTCAGGGAACACGAGTCACTGCGTTAGCTTTCATCGACATCGCAGCGATAATTGTGCAAGAATAGTAAAGGTGGTTCTGCAATTTGGAAGAAGGAAAAGATTTTGGAGAAATGAAAGGTAATTGACTATTGTTGGTTTTGCTTTGATTCATCTTGCATGCTTAGGATCGTACTGATCATAAACACATGAAATTGTTTCTTCTAAGAAAAGATGCTTACGGTTAACTATGTGCCTAATTCCTTGTATTTTCTTACTCCCTTATGTAAGATTCTGATGTAATTGTTAGCGAGAGCTGGCGCATCGGCATGGACGTAATGGATCTGTTGGACGTTATTTGCTATTGAATTGCAAAGTGAAACCCTTCGGAACAACTTTCAAAGCGTGTGAACTAAAGTCAGTTCAGAAATGGTAAGTATTTTGGCTGGTTGCTAATTTGAGTTTAAATATTACAGACGGGAGAAATGATAAATAAAGAAAGGAGATTCGGTCCTCTTGCTGTGTATCGGCTAAATAACTGTTCTCTTGCTTCTTGACATGTGCTAGAATTTGTCAGTAATCGCTCTCGATGAGAGCGCCTTCATGTGAAAACGGATAGCTACTGATCTTGTCTTGAGAAACCTGTTAGGCTTTCTTTACTGTCAGCAATTACTAATTTTCATATATTCATTTTATTCATATAGAGTAAAGAAGTGGAAAAAAGGTTTGGTACGCTAGTAAAGACAGCAACATCACTGAGGCTTATCAGAAGCACTGTGTGAGTCAAGACTGTGGATGAACTTTAAATTGCCTGGCTCGAATGCACGATGGTCTGCAGGATTTTATCACCGACGGTATTCTTATGCAGCGGCTCCCGTTTAGGGTACTTTTTATGGCACCAATATGGAGGTTTCAACGGATATATCGGTGGGCATGAACGGAACGTTTTCCTTTTCTAATTTTTTTTTTTTTTTTGTCATGTAAGACTGGATGTAAGAACATTGTATATGCTATTAACACAGTTAAGTGCAACAATCGTGCTGTGAAGCAGTGTCGCCAGCTCTGGTAGGTTGCATGAATAGCGAGAAAAATATTGACTACTGTGTTTATATAATTATAGTAACGTTTGATGTGCAGACATTGTAACCCGTTTTGGGGTGAGGACAAATGTTAAAACAACTATTAAAAATGTTTAAAAGTACTATTATTGTGAATTTATTATAATCCATTAATTATCGGTTAAAACAGCCCATTTGTTATAACCGATAAGGAATGGTTATATCTACCACCCGTTAACTATTTTAAATCGGTTACCACAGATTCATGGTAGGATCCAAAAAAACAGGGTTAGCATAACCATAAAAAATGGTTATTTTAACCATTACTTATGTGTTGACAAGGTTTGACTGTTTTTAAAAGTTAATATGACCGAAAACTTACAGTCATTTTTAACCAAAATAATAAAGGTCATGACAACCTATTTTTAATGGGTTGAAAAAATCCGTGTGGGTGAGATTAGAAACAACCATTGTTAATGGTTAATGTAACCTTTTTAAAATGGTTGTTCCAACTGATAGGCAAAATGGTTAAAACGAACGATTATCTTTGGGCCACTATAACCCAAAAAAATATAGTTACCACAGATTCAAACTATAACCATTTTTTTTTTGGTTGTTGTAACTGGTCCGTTTTTACAGTGTGGTAACGTCATGAAACCCCAAAACAAGTTTTACAGTCGTGAAACAACAGATAACAGTCTGACTTCCTAGAACACTGGGCTTGCTAACATCCCTCCCTCCCTCCCTTCCTCCCTCCCTCCCTCCCTCCCTCCCTCCCTCCCTCCCTCCCTCCCTCCCTCCCTCCCTCCCTCCCTCTCTCCCTCCCTACTTCACGACAATGCCACAATGATGCACCAAATTCCGAAAATTATATAAGATGCCTGCCTTTAACTGTCACATCTATAATAACTGACACTATTGAGTGAGTTTCCTTGGTCCCATTACATTAAATCCAAGCACAAGTTTATTTACACATTTTATAACGCATAAGCACTAGAGATAACAAAATGCTGACAACAACAGCAGCAACAACAAGGAAAATAGTTAATAGTTGCATTAATAAAAATAACACCCTGATGATGACAACAAGTCGAAAACGTTCGGTTTCTTTTTAAAATTTTATAACTTTTTAGCCTTGTAAATAATAATTTTAAAAATAACAGTTGATTAAAATTGCACAGTACTCAAACTTTAGCATAAATAGTTAGTATATAATTACAACTAGGAAGTATTATTGAATATATATTTTATATATAAATGTATCTTGCAAAGTGATATACCCAAAGGCAGACAAAGCTTTACAACTTGATTTTTAAATGTAGCACATTACACATCAAATGTGATGTTTTTATTGCCGTAAGGTGGAATACTTTCGATGTTGTTGTATTTTTCATCACAGTGACTACATTTACAGTTGGATTACTTTTTAAACTTCAAAATGACAATTATCTGCTTATATCTAGAGATGATTTCAGGCAAAAAAACTTAAGAAAATAAAAGCAGGTAAATAAATTGTAACCTGGCGAGAGGAGGGTGGAGCTGAGGGATGGCTGAAGGGCGGGAGGTATGTTTGACACATGTTCTTTGAGTCTCAAACATAACAGTTCAACCCTGATAATGAATAGACTCGAGTGTACTGAAAAAAAAATTGTGGATCCGTACTTCATTTCAGAAAATTAACAGGTTTGCATGTGGACGCACCAAGTATTTCACGCAGGAAATGTACTTGGTTGCGGCTGAATTCCACAAGAAGGATAACATTTCTCCCTTAGTCATTCCCGTTCATTTTGGCGGATTATCAATAAAACACGGCTAAGTATCTACAAATAGTTATCTTATACATCTTGTAATTTACCCGGCAGGGGCTCCCATATGATACAGGCGGGGATGCTTGTCGTCTCGCTAAGAAGTGTAAATTTCTGAGTTTTGGTCTCGCTAAGAGTGTTCCGGGCAAAACGCCAATATTTTTAGCCCTCTAGGTCTCGCTTATGGTTACACGCAAAGAAATTTGAAAACATAAATTCTAGTTTTTAGTGTATCGGTATCTTTTAGGGGTAAAAAGAGCTTGAGCAACGCCTAAATTAGTCTCCTTTAGGCTTTTAATTCAAAATTTCCGATGAGCATCTCCATCTGTTTCATATGGTTCCCTCCCCCCCCCCCCCCCCCCCCCAACCGAGCAACTTACACAACTGCTATTACTTTGGCAGGGACAGCATAACAGCAAAGTAAGAAACAATCACTCCAATAATCTGAAAAAAAAAGAAGACGAAATGAAGCAGTTTAAAATATACTAATGGTAACTTTTCTGTCTTCCTTCTTATTTCAATTTTTTGCCATAAGTGGAAAGAAAAAAAAAACTATTTGCTGTAAAATTCCAGAATTAGACAACCCTGGTTGGTTTACACTGGGTATCATGCGATCCGCGCAAGCACAAGAATACTTCTAGGAGCATAAGAAGAACTAGTTCTATGCTAGAGATTAAAAGAATCTCGTATTATTTGTTTTCCTTTTCAAACCTTTTCAAACCACGAGAGAAATCCCTCTTTTGCGCTTGAAGTAGACCCCCATTATTTAAGAACCCATTCAGCCTGTCATAGATTATTATTTGTAAGATCAGTCGAATTTAGGTAATTCAAAAAGCAAGCATTTTATCCAAAAATCCAGCTCCCATGCAATTTCAGTATGATGTTCTTGCTTAGTGTGTATTGTAAATCCACTGTTAACTGTAAACAATTGGATTGAAGTACTATTCCGAACCGTAGCAAACAGTTTATATTCCAGGCCTGAATTTAATAAGAACCTAAACAGATTGATTTTCCAATAAACACCCCATATAAGAGCGTATTAAATTTTACTCATGTCTCGAAACTATTAGATACCCGTGCCTTTATATCTGTCAGGTCACTAACGGGCTGCACGACTGAAAACATTCAATCAACGTTCATGTAACTAGATGAGAAAGGAGATCAAATGAACAGCTTTACCGTTAAAGACACTGACTTGGTAATCACAACCAATCCCCCAATGGAGAGACCCCTTGGGTTGCCTTGCAGGTCCTGCACAAACATCATTAACTGAAATTAAATTACAAAGAAAAATCACGTACACTTATGCCTTGAGTCTACAATTTATGAGTATTTTATTTATTTGTCTACTTGTTTGTTGTTCTGTTTGCTTAGTAATTCTTTTGGGGTAGCGGTATATATCTGGTGTGGCCATTTTGGGGTTTGACTTTAAAAGACCGTAAAATTCCGCTTATACGCCCCCCCCCCCCCCCCCCCCCTTCCGGTTATAGGCCCCATTCACCTGGAAAAAAACAAAAAAATACATACGGTTATAAGCCCCGCGGATGTAAGCCCTCCGCTGCTGGATGACAGTACTAAACAGGGCTAAATGTTGCTTCATTATGACCTTTTAACGTAAAAACGTATTTCGATCAACACTGCCGTGGCTCGTTTCGAAACGCTTATAGCCTCCCTTCCTCCCGGAAATAAGCCCCTCCATTTATAAGCCCACCTTAAACCCTTTACAGAGTTGTTTAACCCCAGGGCTTATTTTACGGTATATTTTTGGAGAGTTTTATTGATAACACTTACTTTACACAAATCCGTTTCTTTATAATTTGAGTGCTCTATTAGTATTCTGAGGAGTTTTGCAGGCTTCAGTCTCTTGATTAACTATGTTCGCAGACATTTTTGAAAAAAAAAATCAACAATACCTGAATAGCGGTCAAGATATTCCCTTCGTCCTCCATTGAGAGAAGAAGAGTTTGTGACTTCTTTTGAAGGCCGTTTATCTGAAACAGCAATAAAACATTCTTGATAAATATAATAATCACGATGGGGTGGCTCACCCTTATATATAGACTTGGATGGGGCCGGTGATGCTCCCATATTTATCTCCAAACGTATTCACGTTATAGTTATACCAATAAAAGTGTAATGCTGATTTCTTGAACCTCCAATGAAAGCGACAATTTGTTCGAGTATTCGAGAAATTGGCGGTGAATAGCAGAGTTCAACCGAGTGAAGTAAAACAAAGGATTATCCAAGTGTTATCGCGAGGTTCATAAAATGAGGGTTTAAGAAATTGACATTCTCAAACTCATTAATAATCCATCTAGTTAAAACAACGGAATTGAGAACCGTGGCGGTGGTCTGGAAATTTGATCTTAATTAGCATAGAGTTTTTTGATTTTATTTCTCCGTAATTCAAGTTTCAATTGAGAAGATATATCAAAAACAAACACCCCCCGAAGTTCGTCAAAAATACTCCGCTGCGTTTCGAATTTTCAACTCTCTTCTCGGTGTTTGAAAATGTGATGAAACACTCTCTCTCGTGGTGTTTTATATATTATTACTTTAACAGCAAATGATGTGTTAAGTAACGGGATGTGTTTATGTTAAAGGCAATCGGATGTCAATTATGACATGCCAAAATGACGTCATACATTTAAAGAAGTCCATCATCCCGCTCCGACATTTTAGATTTTGAAAATTTTTCAAAACATTCCAGAAAATTTCAAGAATCAAGAAAAATATCAGGATACAAAATCCTGACAGAGTATAGAACAGACTCATCAAAGCAATCAAAATCTCTCTAAAACAAAAAAAAAATTGTCATAGAAACGTTAAGTCATCTGAGCAACCAGTTACAGCTGTAAAACAGCAAAGTATCCCTTGGGCTAGTTTAGAAATCGGAGTAACGAAACTTTTGCTTTGATCCTTTTTAAGCAAGGTGAGTTTGAAGTCAGGGCCCACCCCCTCCTGCACACACCATGGGGCTAAATAGGATTGCGTTTGCTAGTTAAGATTAATGGAAATGCAAAAATAATGGTCTAGCTTAAAAATGACTGTATTAGTCCACTGATTTAACAAGGGAGGTATTATCGTGAGTTGTACAGGCATGAGATTTTAATCGCAAATTGAAAGGTCGGACAGACATTTTTAAACTCTGTCTTGGATAAATCGCTAAAAACTAATTACACTTCGCTCTTCCTTAAGTAGTTCATTTAATATATTTACCTTGGTGTTCTAGGCGCATTTTGCGATTTAAGCGAGCTACTTAGTCAGAATTTTAGCTCCGCTATGACAAAAAAATGCATCAAAATCACCGCGATAGTTCCCCTTCAAGACATAGCTAGTTTAGCTCGAGAAAGATCGTAACATTTCAACTTATAATGAATAAAGGAATATTAAAACAAAACAAAACAAGCAAATAGTATACACGACAAAAAATTAATATTGGTAACAAACAATAAAATCGTTATGATAATTACGAAACAAATATATTTCCATGAAGCGTACCTTTTCGCAGACTTTGGATCCAAGCAACAGGATAATGGCTAAGAAACTAGCAGCAGCTATAAACCAGATCAAATTGTTACCAAAGAACTCATATTTGTCCTCTTCGGGTAAGTTAACAGCTTTGTAAAAGTTGAAACATAACAGTGGGATGTACAAAGAAACCATTTCAAGAAGAAGAGGGCTCAGCACCTTGTCAGCAAGCTCGACTATTTCACATAGTTTGCGATGTTCCATCATGAAAATTTTTATATTCACAGCAGGAACCGACTGTAATGACATTTGTTTATGCAAATCATCAAACAGTTCTTCCAGTATTAAGCATGTAATGCAGAAAAAGAGAATTGGAAGCAGCCACGCACCCATGCCATAGACAGAGAAGATGCAGGAAAGTATTCTTAAGCCAAACCATTGATTCCAAGGTTCGAAAGCTGCAAAGTTTATGTCCAACTGTAGATTCGTTATCATGACACCGACTGTGGCACTTACGAAGAAAAAGCAAAATACAATTATGCCTTTTCTTGACTTACGTTTTACCTTTTCTAAATTAACATTGCTGTTGACAGCGATTAAATTGCCAAGAAAAGCTTGAAATCGAGATTTTCTCGTGTCTGCTAAAGGCAGGCACAGAACAATCAAGCAAATCGTGCCGCTTAGTGCGATCAGAAGATTCCAAGAGCTGAACATTAAAAAGAGATAGATGTTGTTTGCCAAGAAAACATCGACAAAGGCCATAACAAAATTCAACCACAGACCCGAAATAACAGCACCACAATAAATGCCCTGAAGATAAACCCATTTCTTGTAACCACCAGAAGCATGTACCAAACGTTTTAAATTTGTATCTCCAAAGTATGCTCCAAACATCTTCATCAGTTTTAGCACCGGACTGTATATCTCATCAATTTCTTTGAGCAGCTGTTCGTTGGCATTTTCTTGATCTGAAATCGAGTGGTCAACAATTGGAAAATCGTTCGTCGTAGGTTGAACTGAAATCGATGACATTTCGTGATCTCCCCGTAGAGAAGCTACTGTTGATGTCATTCTAGAAGACACGATTAAAGAAAATATACAAGAAACCGCTCCCAAAATGAGCTCGAAAAGTTATAATTACTGGTAAAAATTAATTACTTTTTTAATACGCTTTTGTTTCTTTTCCTGCTAATAGCATGGAGTCAGGTTGGCTCGTATTGTTTTTAAATTAAAATTTAAAATTTATTTTCAACAACAGATCAATTTCAATCAGTATGTCCTAAAGATTCTATTCTCCGACTTGGACAAATAACTGGAAGTCGAAATATAAAAACTTAAAAATAAAAAATAAAAAAAGGCCTTGATAAAGTAATATAAATTATGCAATGACTTTACTAGCATCCAATGTTTATAAATCCCGTTAGGAAATGAAAAGAGTTGTATAATGTATAAGTGATGTAATATGTTTTTGACACGAGAAATCATAGTTGGAGAAATGGCCGAGCTGTATTCCCTTCAAATGTAATACATAAATAGCGACGACTGTTATTTCATTCGGCGCTTTCCTTCAAAAAGAGACAATGACCAAACGAAACCATACTACAGTGAACAGCTGACGAAGAAAATGACGCTGATTGATTCCAACTAACCTTCATGTACATGCGAAAAAGAAAATTGTCACTTTAAGGAAATTTAACTCTCTCGTATTTTTTCCTCCATAAATGAATGCATGCAATGCGTGCATGCGAAAGTAATTATTTTTGTAGAAGCAAAATATTAGTTTTGAACCTGCCCATGGTTATACTTCCATTCATCATTATATCAATAAACGCTACCACGTAAAGTGTTTTGTAGACTTCTGTTCAATGTATTTAAAATTCAAATTAAATATTCAAAAGCTATCAGCATTTATTGTCTTGTCGGTTTGAGCCTGCTGTCAATTTTGAAACATGCCAGTAATTGTTTGCAATGCTATGAGTAGCAACCCTGTCACTTGACCAAGCAACACGAAGGCACACTATTAGGGCCGATTTACACGGTATTAGTTTCTCGTATGGGACAAGCTTACGACAGGCATACGACATGACTTAAGACCATTTACACACGCGCGCGTCTGGCGTAAGGACGTGGTAGGTTGATTTACACCAGGCGTGTTAATGGCGTTAGCGCGATAATCATAGGCAAAATCGTACCTTCTAAATCGCCCTTTTAAGGGACTCCTACCTTCCACACCTCCTACGTTCCTAACCATCTAATTTGGATTTTAGTTTTGTACGTGGAAGCAAAAGCACGAAAAATTATTTGTTCCTCTGCACAATTTTAAATCCACCATGAACATAAAATTTACTATTTTCACGAATTTTCTCGGTTTGCCCATGCATCTTAGTAAAAGGTAAATTAAATCTGTAAAAAAATAATTGTAACTGTTATGATTAAACCTCGATTGAGTTTGACCGTTTCCTGCGGTTTGCGACGACGTAAACACCCCCGCTGGTTATGATATTATTGCGTCAGAAATACATCTGATTTTCCCGGTTTCAGTATATCTCTGAGAAACAAACGTAGTTTAAGAAACCGCTGAAAAAGTTTTCATTACTTTGTTTGGTTAAGGATAATTTGCAAAGAAAACCAGGGAATTATATTCTTCACTAATTCTCAGCTAGTGTCTCGTGCGTTGTAAATTGAGAAATGAGCCCTGGTCTTCCTTTGGAAGTCCCTTTATTTCTTTACATCCTGTCACAAAATCAAATTTGATGAACTTTACTTCACGTCTATCCTAGTAATCCTGTACTTTTTTCCCCGAAATACTTGTTCATTTTTGCTCTGTAAATTCCTTTTATTCAAATTTGGTGGTATTTGGCAATATAATTTGGAATTTAGGAAAGAGGACTTAAAGATAAATCAGTCGGGAAATCACTGTCCCTTTAACGTAAACGACATTCCTTGCATTTATACCTTCTAGCTCAAAATGTAAAAAAATGTGCGACTTGTTCAAACTATAGATGGTCACAAAAACAAGAAGGTACTTGTTTTTGCAAACTCGGTTGTTTGTTGCTAACATCTGGCGCGTGGACTGCGATCAAGTAAACCTAAGTTGCAAGTAAAATAAAATATAATTTTATGGTTTTTGTTTGTATGTTTGTTTTAATTTTTTTGCCCGTTTTTTTGTCCACAAGTTATTTTGTGGAATGTCGCGAATTTAAGGGAGCTTTGACAACAAAGCAGGAAACGCATGATTAAAACGGATTTTATTCTGCGGACATAACACTTGGCAGTTAACTATTACATGTAGAACAAATAGCAGAGTTCATACAAGAAAAATTACAATTGGTTACCACATTACCAATTCACCAGCGCAGGTGTGTACGCGCCTAAAAGGCTCAAACAATTACAACATTATATCTCTGACACGGACAGGTCGCGACTAAACAATCATTGGTAAACAAGTTGAGGTAAATTTCTGGGCGTAACTGGTTACCATAGCAACAGCACAACCTGTGAAAAAAACACCCTTAATTTTAAGTGTTTATAACAGAAAAATGGGCTCGGTGACCTGGTGTATTGCTGCTCGGTAGATTACTGCGTTATGATAAGCATGATAAATACAACTTTTCACAAGGTAAAAAGCCAAGCGGTTTCAGAGTCACCTTAAATTTTTAAAGTATAACAGCTGGAAAGTGCTGGAAACGGCTGCCATAAGTACCCTGCAGAAATTGGATGGTTTATTTTTCACCGAAATGTTACACCACTGCTAGAATCTAGGTAAATCAGCAGATGTGTTCTACACTTTAACAAGACATCAGCGATTTCATTGCATTTCTGAGTTCTTTGTTGCGCCAAAAATTAATAATAGGATTAGCAGACGCCTTCATTAGCGCAAATGACACTGTCCATGGAAAAAGATAACGATACTCTTGAATCAAAGATGATTGAAGCGCCTTAAGTAATACAGAAGGGACAAAAGAAATTGCTAGAGCAGCGATCAAAATCATCATGTCATAAGCAACTTTCTTCTCGCGTCTTAAAATTATAGCTTGCTGCTGATTTGACGCGACTGAATCTGCCACTTGATTTCTGTGCCGACGGACAGCAATGAACATCCTCGCATGATTGATGACCGGTGTCAGAATAATGAACGCACCGACCGTGTTACTAACCAGGTACAACAAGAAGGTATTTGAGAAGAAAATAAACTCGGTGGCCACTATAAAAAGCGTCGTGCTTACTCCAGCAAATACAGCCTTTTTAATTGCATCTGTTGGAAAAAAGGAAAGATTATTTCTAAAAAAACGCAGAAAACGTCCGTACAGTGACTCCAATTGACTCCTTTTTGCGACTTGTCTTACTAAATAACAGCCGTTGGAGAAACTGCTCTCCTTCTCACCCCCCTCCCCCCCCCGGAGATGGGTACTCAACAACGTTTTGTACGGAGAGGCCCCACCCGAGGTCCAAACTTTCCCCCTTTTATATATAACCGTTGGGCGAAAAATGGTATATACTTTCGATAGAGTATAGTATCCCTTTCACACACCAGCAGAAATAATGCACCCCTTTTCAAACATGTTTACTTCAGTAACCCCTTAAAACGCCAAGATGAAGTATTTGTTTAGTGCGTTTGTTTAGTGCAAATTATGTTGACAGGCCCTTTTAAGTGCCTTATCTACAGTTTTCCTATTCTTTTCTGCACTTCAGTTCGTGAACTCCCCCCCCCCCCCCCCCCCCCCCGCCAGTGGATACTACACGATTTATATCGTGCTACTACCAAGCGGCAAAACGTTTCGGCGGTATTTCAATGATAGCGTTGTTCTTAATTGCCGTGCTGTGCAAATTTTTTGTTTGGCTAGGTTTTCAAAGGCTAGGGTCGACTTCTTAGGTTTTAATTAGGTGAAGTAAATTTGACCATATATCGTATTTATCCATATAAGTTAAAGATTTCAAATTAACAAGCAAGGCAAAATATATTATTTTGAGCAGTTTGAGTTTTTTTTTTTTCGTTCAAACTTGAGCCACGTGTAAAGAAGTGAATACATGAAATGATACATATTTGAAATATGGGTGAGAGATTTCATACACCACTGCAGTTATGTATCCAACAAAGTAAGTTTGAAAAATTTAGGCTTGAACGTAAATTTGTATGGAAATTACAACCTATCCTAACTTGGCTTGCTTTATACCAATTTAACTAGTATTGAGGACGTAGCACCGTTATGTTCATGTGTTTGGTGGCCTCTTATATGACCTAACACCTACCTATGCTGGTCACATTAGCACGATACTGCAGCGGTTTGGACAAGGCACTATGACGGTCAAAGCTCATTACCATCACGTTTACGAAGGCCAATAAGGTAGTCAACCTTATAGTGCAGCGATGCAGGACGTACAGCTCAAGTTGATAATCACATGATATGTGGGCCCGATGAATCATTAAACGCCTCGCTACGAACACTGGCTGTGTGATGGCACCTGAGAAACAATCACTGACTGCAAGGCTACACAACAGAATGTTGCAGGGTTTATGTAAGGAAGGTGTCTTGACTACAGTAACTATGGCAACCAGGTTGCTAAGGAGGGCAATGACACAAAGTGGTACGTTGACAGCAGCGACAACAACGTCGTTTGTAAATGCGACAGTTTCGTTGACTGGAATAACATCTTCACTAACTAAACCGCAAATGCTTCTGTTCCAATCTGAAGCCATCTTGATACCCTTCACCAAATGCACGAGAACCCGACTGCCACGTTCTTGTCTGTGAAAAAAAAAAGACAAAATAGTTACAAAAGTCGAAATCTTTCATTAGTGGTTTTGAACGTTGGTGCGACAAAATTTTATTAAAAGTCGAAACGTAGTCCCACTGGATGGCAATTGCTTATATGCTCTTCTCGGCGCTTTTGGAAATGTGTCAGTGCTTTCAGTTGTATCTGTTATTATACAATTTTGATCTGAAAAAGCATTTAATACGCCTGAGCTTGTATGGTTTAAAAGACTGGTCAGTTCTTTTGATGTAATAAGCTGCTTTTGAACCTTCAGCGTATGATCCGCAACCTTTCTCTAGAAAATTATTAAATAGCGGAAGGGCTAGATGGAACTGAAGTATGACTTTGATATAACGAAAATAAAAGAGACTTTTTGACTTTTTTTTTACTTTCAGGGGTATATTATACATGGAGGTTTATAGGAGTTTGATCCATGCCTGTTACTTTTTGCTACTTAGGTAATTTTAAAATACATCTTCTTTTATTGCAAATTGAGATGTGACCAGTCAGTAGAGTGTGAAAGAACAAAATTAAAGACATCAAACTGACTTCAGCTAATAACAAACTGTCTTTAGTTTTGGACGCGTATTTATTTTAAGGTGATTTAATAATGTGATATTTTGTTATTAAGAGAGGAAAATCCGGTCCCCGAAGGGACTTCCATATGACAGGGACCACCTTAGGAGTTACAGTACTGAGATACGTTTCTGTAGTTTCCTTTAAAAACAATGGAAAGACTTCAGAATGACATCTCATTGCCATTGCGTTCAAACAAGAGAAAGGCTGGGATGCTTCCAGACCGTACACATTGGTGAAGAGTAATTTACTTGTTGAGGAGTTAATTTCACATAATGAAAGTTTTTTATATATATATGTATATAAATATTAATGATTTTGATAAAGGGGAAAGGGATCAGAAATTCCATCTTACAAGCGATCTAATGTTCATGAGACTGGTACCAAATAAATGGAAAAAGAATTCTTATTAAATTTCGACGCTATGGTAGAATTTTGTTTAAAGCGGGCTAATGCCGGCCAATCTTCAAATGTGTTGATATGAAGTAGTTTATATTGTCAAACACTCAAGCGGAGAAACGTACTTTAGTTAAACAGGACAGATACGTCCTGCAATACATCCGGAAGAG
Organism: Meandrina meandrites; assembly: GCA_963693305.1. Lineage (NCBI taxonomy): Eukaryota > Metazoa > Cnidaria > Anthozoa > Scleractinia > Meandrinidae > Meandrina > Meandrina meandrites. The sequence continues at coordinate 14,539,189 of OY855906.1, forward strand.
TTGAATATCTTTAATAAGAAGTGAAGGAGCAATATTCTTCTTTCCTAAGGAAGGCAATTTCATGTTGTAAAGAAAAACTTCGTTGAATTTACGGCAAAACGGGATTAGAACTGGGCTAGAAGTGAATGAAGAAGTATGTCGAAAGAAGCAAGTATAAATAGCAGATAAATATATATTTTTTTCGGTTGGGAATATGTTCATTACCAGCTGCGCTTTCCTTTTTGGAAAATGCGCCAATTATACAAGCACTTTTAATGCAGAGAATTCAAGCGGAAATCCAACAACAATGGTAGGAGCAGAGATAAAAGTAAAGTGCGTCAAAAGGATAGAAACAAGCACATTTAAGTGATTTAAACCAATGGGGAATTTTCGTAATCTTCATTAGATTACTACTGGTAACAATTGAATATAAAAGTTTTTTTGAATCAAGTAGGTAAGTACAGCGGGCTTCAGAAGAAAGGTGAATAATATGGTAGTTAAGATAAAGATTACAAAAGAAAAAAAGTAACGATTGAAATAAGAACGTAAGATTCGAGAAATTTAGCGAGCGTTTTATGAAACTGGTTTGTCTTACACAAAAAAAGGAACTAAATGCGAACTATTTGGGATTGTTTGCTTGGTTTGGGAAAAAATCATTCGCGTTGATAATACAGTTTTGGGAAGTTTCTCATATATTTTTTTAATTTTTCGATTACTTGAATTGACATATTTATGAACGTTTTTTGTATTTTTCAGATAGTTATGTTCGAGTTTTCTTTTCCTATTTAATAACACTAGTTCGTTCCTGTCTCTTCCTACAAGACCATCAGGAAATGAATTCTTCTAATAGTGTGTAACTGTTGTGGGGTTTACAGTATACTGAATACACTCAACCCCGCTCTACGGACACACTCCGCTTACTACGGGCTGTTTCATTTGTCCGTACGGAAAGCTCATATAAATATTCTGTTTTCTTTACCCGCTTAATACGGAAGCCGTTAACACAGAGAGCGGAAACGTTTCTGTGACTCGAGTTACACGCTCTTATGCAGAGTTAACCTCGCATTAAGGACACTGGCTGTCTACGCACGATATATTTTCATTTGTTACGATTATGTATACTAAAACAATGCACTGAAGCTTTATACAAGTTAAGTCTCAGATTATTTTAAATGATTACGTTGTCGCGTTTGAAACCAGAGAACATTAATTCTAGTGCGAGACATTTTGACTATTTGAATGAGCACAAGGTTTCTTCAATTTGAACTTAAAGTTACGCACAGTTACGGAATTAAACATCGTTCGGCTGCTTTGGTCTTTGTACCCGTGATAAGTGATGTTTATTCTGTGAGTCCGCTTAATGCGGACAGCTGCATAATACGAACACTGACTTTAGCGTGTCCTTATAAACCGGGTTCCACTGTAACTTAAAAATTAAGATGTCTAAATTACTTACCAAAACACAGGAAAATGATGAGTTCGTTAGGTTAGGATATTTTACAGACCATAGTATCTACATAAAGTTTTTTTTTCGCTAATGAGCTTATTTCACGGAATATAAAAGGGAGGTACTTTTTACCATGTATATACATGAAAATAGATTAGTTAATGGAAAATTCAAAGAGGATTTTTGGGCGGAGATATAAAATACAATACAGAATTTGAAAAGAACTCGTGATAAATAATTCAAAATATTCAGTCGAAATTCATTCTCCTTGTTTTTTTTTGACACATTCATCGAATGTGTTTAGTACAGAAAAGAAGTAAGGATTGATTCCGGTAACCCGCGAAAAACAATAATTTAGTAAGAAACCGTCAATTTGGAGAACAAATTCTCTCTTAAATTTCATGCAACTGAGATGAGAAGGAAAAACGGAAAGAGTACAAAACAAGAGGACTAAATGTTTTCACCTATATGGGTAAGAGAGGGGGCGTTTCAAAGAAAAGCTTGAAAGCAACGTTCTTTTCTTTTCTCTTTTTCTTTTGGAATTCAAAGCAATGTAAACCCATTCGTAGGGAATGTTTGGACTAATTAATTAAGGCGAAAGGGAAAAGACTACCTTGGATTATAGGGATTTGCGTCCTGATATCAGATTTGTAATTTTTCGATTAGCTGAATTTGGTTTCTCTATGAACCTTTCATGATATCTTTTAATAAATTCCAGAGGTTGAACACTGCTTTTCCTGTCTTCTTCAAATCAGTCAAAATTCTCCCAGAACGATCGCACGAATGCGAATGAGCAGTGGTTTACTGATTGCCTTTATATCTAGGCGAGAATAGGTTTTATGCGACAAAGGTTCCATCCAACATCTGCATTCATCAACGTTGTCTTTACTTTAGGTTTTTGGGAATTGAAGTATTTATTCAGCACTCAGAATCCACTAACCATAGATAGACCTTACACAAGTCACTTTCGAATAAACTTTGAAGACAGAAACAATTCTTACCTAGACGTCGGGAAATGCTGGAGCCGTCTGCTTGGTTACGATGCCTTCTTGCCCAGAACAGATTTTATCTTCACTAAATTGACACAGGCAAAGGAAAGTCGCACTGTGAATGGTGATGGTAGGTTGGTAGGTAGAGCACAGTTTAATCTAGCAAGGAACCAGTTTAATCTAGCAAGGAACCAGCTCTATCCGAAAAGACACCGGCCAAAACTTGTTCGGTTAGGAACATGTTTTTTATTAAAAGCGGCCCTCGTTTCTTTGTTAATGATTCGATTACAAAAGCACCATTTAATTATTTATGCAAAGGGTTCGCCAGAATATCCGACTCAAAGCAACAGTAGAACTGTAGAGGTAGAGTGGGTGACGTACGACGAAAGCATAGAAACAAGCAGTACGTTGGAATGATTTCAACCAATGGTAGGCTCGCTTCTCTCCTGAGTTTGGCCTTTGTTCGAGCCTACGCTAATGGCGAATCTTAGTAATCGTCAGCAGTTTGCTGTTAATGGCAACTTGAAATCTTTTATCTTTTTCAAATGAAAGACAAAAAAAAAATTTTCTCGGGCTTAAAATGAATAATATGCTATTAGGAAACCGGAATCAAGTAAAAATGAAAATTTAAACTTTATAAGAATTTTAAAAACGATTAATTGTTTGAAAAGGTGAATTATAAGAATGAGTAGAAAACGTTAGCGAGAAATGCTTTGAATGTTCGTTGAAAGTCTGCCGTCATTTCACTCTTTCTCACAAAAAAAAAACTAAATGCAAATTATTTTTGTGCCTGTTTGGTATGAAAAGAAATCATTGTATGTTCTGATAATACTAATAGGCTTCTTTGCGAACCTTTTAATTCCTTTATATCTTAGCAAGAATTATTTTTATGCGACAATAGTTCCACCTGACCTGCGTCCAAAAACGAAATCGTAGTTTCATCGTTTTCTTTCTCTTTATATAAAGACATTCGTCTTCATTAACTCCCGCTTTAGGTCAGGTTTTGGAAAATTTAGTAACTAAGTACTCAAAATCGTCTAGTCTGAAATACAAAGAGATTTTTGACAGACGGTGCAATAATATAGTATAAGGACTAGAGACCTGGCAAGCCTTGTAAAAGAAAATTGCGCCACTTTACCTATTTATCTTTGTTACTTTGAAATGGAATAAATAAATCAGTAAGATAAATAAAAATAAAATAAAATGAATTATAATCCATCAAATGTTTTTCGCGCGCGCGATTGGTCTAAACACGTCACGTGATGCAGCCAAAACTGGGGAATATCAGATGATATTCCCCAAGTGATCAGTATTCCCCAGTTTTCGAACTTTGCGACTTACATCCGCACGTTAAGCTTTTATCCCGAGTAAATTGTTAAAATGAATAAAACTAAACACTTTGAACAGACTAATAATATTTTGGGCGCTGATAGAATTTCTTTGGCGCTTGAAAAGCTTTGAGAAAAGGTCTCCCAAAATGCGCCCTTTTAAACAAAATATTTGAAGGATAATAAACACAACAGCATCCATTTGGCTTCAAAAATATGCACAGATATTTGTCCTTGGACATTATCTGTTCCTCGAAGCTCACAGTTTTCCTCGAGCTTCGCTCTCGGAAAACTGTTCGCTTCTCGGAACAGATAATGTCCGCGGACAAATATCCGTGCATATTTTCGAGCCAAATGGAGGCTATTGTTTATATAACTTGTAAAAAAATGTTACGTGTCTCAGATTGTTCTGCCAAATTGAGCTCCAAAAAATGGCACTATATAAATTGTTTGTAGCTATTGTTATTGTTGTTGTTGTTGTTGTTGTTCTTCCTCTTCTCTTTTCTTTCTCTTCTTTTCATTATTATTATTATTATTATTTACAGCTTTTCTTTTCTTTTATATTCACTATTTGTAAAATTTTGGTTTTGAAATATTTATTAAAGATATAAATGAAAATCAGATTTTTTATGAACAGAAATATGTAAATAAGTTTATATTTTGTATATAGTTCACCTCAGCTTGTAATATTTTAACTTGTGTACATAGAAGCTTAGAGCGTGTAAAAGCTTTCAGAGTGTTATTATGTAGGTAGGCTATTGAAATTTTTACTGACATTATTTCATGGGAAGAACTTATGATGATGCCTTTTAGTACTCCGTCTCGGAGCATAGGCCACAGATAAAGCGCCTCCACCCTCCTCTGTCTCTGGCCATCTGTTCAATCTGATTCCAGGTGTAGCCTTTTAACTGGATGGTCCTTTCCGTGTCTCTTTTCCAGGTGTTTCGTGGTCTTCCTCTCCGTCTACTTCCCTGAGGGTTCCAGCCAAGTGCTTGTCGGGCTATGCAAGTGTTTGGTCTCCTAAGTATATGCCCGATCCATGTCCACTTTCTTTTCTTAATCTGTTCTTTGACGGGTAGTTGACCTGTAGCCTCCCATAGGGTAGCATTGCTGATAGTATCTGGCCAGTAAATCTGGAGGATTCTGCGCAGGCATCTGTTTATGAAGGTCTGTAGTTTTGACACGGTCTTCTCTGTCATTCTCCATGTTTCTGAACCATAGAGTAGTACGGGCTTAACATTTGAATTGAATATTCTAATTTTAGTGGCTGTTGTTATTTCCCTCGATCTCCAGATGTTCCCTAGAATATTAAATGCGCTACGTGCTTTCCCTATTCTTGCCAGTACATCCTCGTCCGTTCCTCCAGTGATGTTTATGACACTCCCTTAGTATGTGAAGGATGTTACATCTTCTATGTCACGGTTTGCTATACTGATGTGCTCATTTGACTTGCTATTCACCCTCATGATCTTTGTCTTGTCGGTGTTGACTTTGAGTCCTACTTTTGATGAGATGGCTTCGAGTTTTGAGGTTTTTGCTTGCATCTGGGAGTGGGTATGAGACAAAAGTGCCAAGTCGTCGGCAAAGTCCAGGTCTTCGAGTTGGTCTACAAGGGTCCACTGTATGCCATTCCTAGAGTCAGATGTTGTCTCCTTCATTGCCCAATCAATGGCAAGAAGGAAAAGGAACGGTGATAACAGACATCCCTGCCTTACACCTGTTTTAATACTGAACTTTTCGGTTAAGCCACTATCGTGCAAAATGCGACAGCTTGTGCCCTCATATGTGTTCTTTACTAATGATATGATCTTTCCAGGAATTCCGTAGCTGGCCATCAGGTCCCACAAGGTGTTTCTATCCAGGCTGTCAAATGCTTTCTCATAATCTATAAAATTTATATAGAGTGGGGTCCTCCATTCAAGTGATTGTTCTACGATTATACGAAGGGTCGCTATTTGGTATGGGAAGAACTTAAGGAAAACAAAATTTGTATCTATATATTTTTTAACCTATTATTATTATTATTATTATTAAATCCATCGACACGTTAATAAATATTTTCAAAATTTACTTACTTAGAAGCTTTTTAGATATAAGCAAGCTTAACTGAATTGCCAATGTAAAGGAAGATCGCTTCGTTAAAGAAGACTAGTACAGCAAAGTTTGATTAAACAAGAGGCCAGCTCTATACGTTCCATGCATGACATTTATAAATTGATTGATTTATTAATTGACACCAATCAAAATCTTCGTATTTTCTGTTTGTTGGGAATATTTTTAATACGTTTATGTTGTATTGGTTCATGTTTAGCGTGCGTAAGGTTTTATCTATGTGGGGGAGGGGGGCTTTTCAACGTGTGATGGCCAAAAATATACATTCCGAGTTGCAAACAGGCACTTTTTTCTGGATATGGAGTAAAAATTAGGCAATATCTACGTGGTGGCGTTTCAACCGAAAGGCTAAAATTACTGTACATTTCGAGGTACAAACTTGCATTTTCTTTTATTTTCGTGGTGGGTTTGCACCAGAGAGGGCAGAAATGTTCATTTTGATTTACAAACTGCCATTTTTTACGGATCTGGTGCCAAAATAAGGCTTAATTTAGGTAGTGGCATCGAATCAGACAGAACAGAAATGTACATTTCGAGTTCTAAACTTAACCTTTTTTGTGGACCTTGAGTGGAAATTAGGCTTTGTCTGCGCGGTGGCATTTCACAAAAGAGGACATAAATGAACAATTTTCAATTACAAGCTGAGATTTTTGTGGATCTGTATTGAACACAAGCCTTTATCTGCGTGGCGGAATTTCACCAGAAAGGACGGAAAAGCACATTTTCAGTTAGAAACTGGCATTTTTTTGTGGGTCTGGATTCAAAATTAGTCTTCATGTATGTGGTGGCATTTCACAAGAAGGGAAAAAAATGTACATTTCGAGTTACAAAGGGACTTTTCTTTGCGGATCTGGGGTTTAAAAAACCGATTTCATTAACAATGCCGTACCATAGGTAGGTAACCCTTACACTAAATCTAAACCTACTACAGTTGCAGAACATTTCCTTTCCTCTCCTCACCACACTGGTAACGACATGCAATTAATCCCCATCGAAAAAGTCTTTTCCAACAGGGACTCAATCCGTAAGTCCAGGGAAGCCTTTTTATTTTAAAAGGCAGGACAATTGATCTCGATGGTCTTAACATCCGCGAAGAAACATATTAGTTTATTTATCTGTATTATTTTATCAGCCATTTTACTATTTTAGTTTACTTTACTTTATTTTCAGTTTATTTTACACTGTCAATTTACTTAGTTCCACTATTACGCAAAATACCACAATCACTACATCTAAAAACATCTAAAACACGCCTTACAGTGTAAACTCCCATTGTACCTGAAGAAGGCTGGTTTGGCCAGTTGTTTCCTTGTTTGAACATTGTAATTTATAATCGAAATGTTACACCATCGAAAAAATCTGAGTAAATCAGCAAATTTGCCCTATACTTTAACAAGACATCAGCGATTTCATCGCATTTCTGAGTTCTTTGTTGCGCCAAAAATTAATAATAGGATTAGCAGAAGCCCTCATTAGCGTAAATGACACTGCCCATGGAAAAAGATAACGATACTCTTGAATGAACGATGATTGAAGCGCTTTAAGTAATGGACCAGGAACGAGAGAAATTATTAGCGCTGCGATTAAAATCATCATGTCATAAGCAACTTTCTTCTCGCGTCTTAAAATTATAGCTTGCTGCTGATTTGACGCGACTGCATCTGCCACCTGATTTCTGTGCCCACGGACAGCGATGAACATCCTCACATGATTGATGACCGGTGTCAGGACAACAAATGAGCCGACAGTGAAACTCACCAGGAACAACAAGAAGGTATTTGAGAGCAAAATGAACTCGGTGACCACTATAAATAGCGTCGTGCTCACTCCAGCAAACACAGCTCTTTTTATTGCGTCTGCATAAGAAAAATAAACGAAAAACAGTTATTCGAAGAAAAAAAAAACCTTTTCGTATGAAACGTCCGCGTAGTGTTTCCAATTGGCCGTTTCATACCCTTTAAAAACCCTTTTTCAAAGGAAAGGTAACCATTCCATACACCGAATTTCACGTTTTTCATGCTCAGTTCCTCTCTTAGATTTATTTTGAGAGACTAGTGTTGAATATTTCTTAAAAGTTTAAACAAATTAACAAATATTCTCCATTATTAAAAACTAGCAATGGTATATTGCAATTCCTGACATATAATATAACCAACCAATCTCTAATATGAGCTGACACTTACCTATGTTAGTCATGTCAGCACGATATTGTAGCGGTTTGGACAAGGCACTATGACGATCAAAGCTCATTACCATCACGTTAACGAAGGATAACATAGTAGTCAACCTCATAGTGCAGCGATGCAGGATGTACAGCTCAAGTTGATAATCACATGATATGTGGGCACGGTGAATCATTAAACGCCTCGCTACAAACAGTGGCTGCGTGATGGCGCCCGAGAGGCAATCAGCGAAGGCCACGCTACACAGCAAAATGTTGCTGGGTTTATGTAAGGAAGGCGTCTTGACTACAGCAACTATGGCGACCAGGTTACTAAGGATGGCAAAGACACAGACTGGTACGTTTATAGCAGCGACAACAGCATCGTTTATGAAGGCGGCAGTGTCGTTGACTGGAATAACATCCTCACTTAGTAAACCGCAAATGCTTCTGTTCCAATCCGAAGCCATTTTGATACCTTCACTAAATTCACCAGAAATTGAGTGCCACCTTTTGCCTCAGTCTAAATACAAAACGAGAAAAAAATTCTGAATCTAATAGTTGCACTAAAGTTGAGATATTTCCTTAATGATTTTGAACTTTAGTATGACAAAGTTTGATTGAAAGTTAAAAAAAAAAAGCCAACACCTAGTTGATGATTGTCTTTTTGCCCTTTCCCTGTCTGCAAGGCGTGATGTGTCAGCGTTTTTAGTTGTTGCCAACGAGGCAGCCGAGCCAAGAGGCAAGGCTGCGTGAATAGGAGAAAAATCTCAACTTCTGCGTAATGGTCGCGTAAGGGACCATATTTGGGTGTAAGTAATACCCCATATTTGGGTTGCATTGTTCTTCCAATCTCGTTCCTAGGCTCCCTCTCCTTGCTAAATTAGCCATGTTCTAAACGAGCAGGGGACTGGGTACGAACATATTTTCTCTTCGGTACAAACATTCAATATCGATTGAATTGAAAAATGGGGCACGTCACCTGAAAGAGCATCCAAAAATTAGTAAATTCACCAAATTTGACGGTTATTGGGTTAAACCCAAAGGCATGGTACACATGGTACACAGTATGGATTGGAGGGACAGGCGTCCTCCAATCCATACTAAGCTCTCTTATTTTAAAAGTGTACCATGCCTTTGTGTTTAAACCAATAACCATCAAATTTGGTGAATTTACTAATTTTTGGATGCTCTTTCAGATGATGTGCTCCATTTTCAATTTAATCGATATTGAATATTCGCACCAAGAAAAAAATATGTTCGTACCCAGTCCCCTGCTCGTTTAGAACATGGCCAAAAGGAAATAACCAAAATGACGTCCACGCAGCTTGCTGTTAAAATCTTCAGTGTGGACTTTCACTCCTTTTACAATGAAAAGCAGACTCTTGACTTCGAATGGAGTTTTTAGACTTATGAGAATACCGCAATTGTTTAAATACTACTTTTAAGTATTGATTTTGATAACCGTATCGCAATTGTTTAGCAGATGATTTCATCCCGAGTCAAATGACGTTGGTATTCTGTCAAGCAATGTTGCACAATTTTGCTTGGAGAAATACGCTCACTGAAATTTACACGTATCATACACGCAAGACAGTTGAAAGCTTTTTGCTTTTAGCGTCATATTTGAATAAACATTTTGTCTACCGTTTTGGTTTCCTTTCCATTCATATATTTTCGAATTGAGTATTGTGTCATGACAAATTTGCATTCGAGACTAAAATGTAAGCCGTCCACTCATGTGTCTAATGTTAGCAATTTTGATTTTCCGATTCGATTAATAAGAGGTACTTGAAATGCAGCTATCCCGTTTTTATTCAGAAATGAAATATTTTAAAATTCACCTGTTTTAATCAACTGGGACGATGTATACATGCATTAAGGCCGCGCTGGACCCTTGCAATCATTATGTATGCATTTATGCACGAACTGCGACGACTGAAGCCGACGGCAAACGAAATATTCATGAAATTTATTTCTAAACGTTCTTTGTATCAGTAATTACACGTTATTGTTCTCAGCTTTGACAGCTTTGTGTCCCGTGCGCTGTAACGTAGCGAATTATCATAATTAGATTCACAGCTATGAATATAGCGCACGTTGTTGTAAACATAGACTCGGAAGGTCTTCGGAAGCCTCAAAACCTGCAATTTTGTGTCCAAGTTCTCTCCGCCGATACAGAATTTCATGACTTGATTTGCAGGGAACATAAACTTGGTGTACTCTATTGTGTTCTGGTCAAAACGGATTTTTAAAATCCCTTTTCAAAAAGAAGATAGCACGTTTCAAAGTTTAGATTTCACATTTTTACCCTCTTAGGAGCCAATAACTCCTAGTAATTATTGAATTCGAGAATTTCGTTCTGACCAGAACACAAAAGAGGTTGTGATTTACCACTAGGTTATATAGTCGTTTATTTTGGTGCGCTATTCTAGCTGGAAACTTGGACACAAAATCGCATTATCTGCAGATTAACACTTAAGAGCTTGTAACATCAAAGTAAACGGTCATCTCTCAGTAAAACGACAATCATGATAAAATTCCATCAACCCCTATTATCCTTGATAAGTTTTGAAGGAATCGGTGTTCAAAATTCGAAGAATTAAACATTTACAACATGACACCCCATCAAAATAAATTGCTAATGAATTTATTAATGAGCAAGGGTCCAGCGCGGCTTTAAGTTAGTTGTTCCGATCCCTTGAAAATTGTAATTTATGCAAAGTAAGAGACGGATCATTATTGGGGGGGGGGGGGGGGGGGGGGGGAAGAAACATTTTCCTCTGCAAGCTTGTTTTTTTTAATTTATGCACCTCTGCTAATTTTTTTACACATTTCGTGTTTGCAAGCAATTTATTTTATATGTGTAGACCCTGCAAACATTTTTTTTCAATATTTTGTGATATTTGTAACGCTGTAAAAATAAAAAGTTTTGTACAAACTGTCAAACTCGTGTCATTGATATGGACACCTACAATAAAAAAACTTGTGCTTTATACCTACAAAAAGCAACACTTTCATCTTAAAATTACCTAAAATACAATTTGCCACATTTCGGTAATTTTAAACAAATATAATTTCCGTCGAAAACCATTCATTTGTCTTCATTTGCTGTTCTTATTAACAAATTAAACATGACTATTTGCCTCGTTAGCACTTACCGATAGGTACAACTAGATATTATAATACAATTTTGATCTGAAACAGCATTTAATACGCAAACTGATCGGTTCTCTTGATGTAATCAGCTACCGAACGACGCAAAAAATTTACATATTGCTTGAGCAGATTTGAACCTCTCACGAAAACGCTAACTTATGATCCATAACTCTCTGAGGGAAAATTATTTAATAGGGGAAGGGTTACATGAAAATGGACATGGCTTTGATGAAAGGATCGGGAGACCTAATTTCTACAGATTGTCAACTTTGTACTGGGCGCATACCGGATAATCCAGCTATTATATGTAGGTTTCTAGGAATTCGATCCGTGCCAGTTACTTTTTGCTGCTTTCCAAACAAGGAAAAAAAATAAAACTTGTGTCGCAAATTAAAGAAATGAAACTAAATTTTAAGCCAAAAACAAACTGTTAGCTGTTTCGGATGGGCATATATTCTAAGGTAATTTAATATCTTGATATTTAAGAAAAATTAAAGGGCCGCAGCCAGGATAAATAATCTTAGAAATTTTAAACGATCTCTGGCCAAAACGTTTAAGAATTACGAGCTTTCGACTGTTAGAACTACAGTCTTCGACGGGTAAAATGTGAATGACAAAAAGCGAAAAAATAATAATAAGATGTGCGAAGTTGCAAAATAAAAATGCAAATAATTACAAATATTTGCTAAAAAGAATGTTGTACTGTCCAGGCAATGTACAGGAATTGATATCCGCATTGGGAGTTAGCTTGGTATGCAAGGCTTCTAGTATTTCATATGGGAGTTTCCCTCCTCCCTCCGAGAGGGAATTAATTTTACTGAAAATGAAATAATAGAAGTTAACGATCATAAAGTAGTTTACAGGTAGAAACACAAAAATTATCAGAGTAAATAAAAATGAAATACTGTTAATTATTGCAGAAAAAGGTTTTCTAAACGTTGATAAACAATTAAATTGTTAATCAACAAAAAGTTGGCGTTTACTGTAATTTCGTGCTGGCAGTGAGCGAAACAGGAAACGTAAATCGGCTGGCTCGAGGTTTTCGTATGCATTAGACTATAAATATAAATAACAAACACGTTCTTGGGATCGTGTTCTGTTATTGCTAGAATAGGAGCTTTCTTAGCAAAATTTTCAAGTCGCAGCTCAAAAACGTAGAAAAAGGTAAATTTCAGTTTAGGACAAATTTACAAATATGGGAATTATTCATTAGTCCCCAAAAATTTATGAAAACGTTCTTGTTGTCATATGGAATCGAATCATCAGAAATGTGAAAATCCGTTCTTTAATGTATTTTGTTTTAAGGAACATTTCTAGCCTGGTTAGCTGGTTGCTTAATTTCAGCCAATTATTTTATCTTTCCGAGTTACTTAGCAGACAACTGTTTTGAAACTAACTAGGCAAATAAAATATTTTTTTCAAGGCATTTTTGTCTAAAATTTTAAAGAATCATTCTCTTACCAGGCCACGGGTACAATGTGGTGATCAGTGAAGTTCGGTGTCAGACTAGGATTTTTTGTAGGACAGACCGCGGTAGAATGGAATTTCATAGCTGGTGAGTTGTTTTCAGGGACTGGAAGAGGTTTTGGTAGACAGAACGAAAGGGGATCTGGAAATCTAACCTTGATCTTTTAGCGGGGCCAACCCGACATCGTATGCTGAGACAACTTGGCTATTTGCAGTGAATGTTCAGCTTATAGGTGTGAATTCTGCTCTGAACCGGATGCTTGTTTTCTTTCTCTGCTAACGACTCGATGCAAATGCAAAATATAATTTGAAATGATAAAGGGACAAACTTTCAGAGTGGGTGGAAACACAGGAAACAAATGATGTCAGCCAATAACGAACCGTTTTAATCTTCACTTGCTTCCTTGTGAGGTAATTTCTGATAATGAAACGGAAAAACTAATTGGTGAGGAAATTCTAATTCAAAAGCTGCTTTCAATACCTCAAAACACGTAAAACAAGCCGAATTGATAGCGGAAGCAAAGCGGCTGTAAGCAATGAACATCAAAACGCTATTCAGGACAATGATCATAGTGCTGTTGGTTTAGACATGAAAGCTTTCGTGTAAAGAGAGTCAATTTTGTCAGTACTTTTCCTATCGTACCGATTTTGCTGGGACCGTTGCTATATTGCTAATAAAGCTGCAATTAGAGCAGCGTTATTTCAAAATATTTTTGCAAGTGTCTAGGGATTTCAAATTGTAATGTTTCAGCACAATGGTGCTTGCATAAATCGGGAATAGTTTGTAATATGATATCACCTCAGGAGTTATAATAACTCAGATATGTCTGATGTCTGTGGTTTACTTCAAGAGCAGGGAAAATAGATCAGAGTGAGAAATCATTGTATTTTTGTGCAAAAAGAAAGAGAAAGGTTGGGATGTTTTCAGGTCGTGCACATTGGTGAAGAGTAATTTATCTTTTGAGGAGGTAATTTTACATAATTAGAGGAAAAATTCATATAATTTTCATTATAAAAATGATTCTAATAAAGAGATCGGGATCAGAGGTTTCATCCTACAAGCGAACTAATTTTCGTGAGATGGGAAAAAATTTTTTAATAACGTTTATGATGTGTTAAGGTGGAATTTTGTTGAAAGCGACATAACTCCGGCCTATCTTCAATCTTGTTGATAGGAAGTAGTGAATGCTGAAAATACTTAAGCGGAAATATTATTTGAACTAAACAATACAGATACGGTGACGATCATCGATTTAACAGCCTTATGAATACCTTTAATAAGAAGTGGAGCAATATTGCGCTTTTCTTCCTTGTTGATAGAAAAGCAATTACACTGAGTTTACGGCAATACGAATTAGAACCGGTGTATACAGTATAGTGAACCTGGAAGTGAATATATAAAGAAGTCAAAAAGTATATATTGCAAGCAGCAAAATAGTTTACACAGATAAATCAAGATAAATAGATTTCGGTTGGAAAAATGTTAATGACCAGCTGCGCTTTTCTTTTCTGTAAATGCGCAAAAAAAAAAAAGAAAAATACAAGCATCTTTAAATGCGGAGAACTCAAGCGGAAAATCTAACAATGTGAAGGAACAAAGATAAACGCACAGTACGTTGAAAGCACAGAAACAAACACATTTAAATGTTTTTAACCAATGCCAAATTTTCGTAATCTCCGTTACAGCTTTGAATACATATTTTTTCAAATAAATTAGAAATGCTAAAGAAGAGGTAAGTAAGAATTCAGTGGCTGCAGAAAAAAGATGAATAGTATGGCATTAACAAAACGCAGTCGAAATAAGACTGCGATAAGATTCGAGAAATTTAACAGGTGTTCTTAGAAAAGCTGATGTCATTTGATGGTTTGTTCTTACAAAAATTGTTGATAATAATAGTTTTGCGCTTATCTAATGTAATATATTTTTTTAATTTTTCGATTAGATATCTCACTGTTTTCAAGAGCTGTGATAAAAAATCGCTACAGATGAAGTGGCGATTAAGAGCTGCTTTGTTGTATTTCGGAACTACAAAACGTTTAGCCGTTTTGGAAGCTATTTTGGTTTGGTGACCTTTGGTCTCACATAATTTGTCGGAGTTCGGTGATTGGTAAGAGGTTGCCTTCAAAAACCCAAGCCGATTCTCATGCTTGTTTTAGTTGAACATCCATATGTGTGTTTATAACGGAGGATTGAGAAAATTTTGAGTTACCGTAAAATTCCAGTTATAAGCCCCCCCCCCCCCTCCCCCCAGCTTATAAGCTCCCCCGGTTATAGGCCCATCTACCTGGAAACAATAAAATACATCCGGTTATAGGCCCCGCCCCCTGATATAAGCTCCCCTCTGTTGGATGACAGTACTGAAGAGGGCTAAATGTTGCTTTATTATGACTTTTTAACTTAAAAACGTATTTCGATCAACATTGCTGTGGCTCCTTTCGAAACGTTTTTTTTTTATTCCGCTTATAAGCTCCCCCGGATATAAGCCCCTCCGCTTATAAGCCCACCCAAAACCCCTTACGAAGTTGTATAAGCCCAGGGCTTATAACCGGAATTTTACGGTATACCACATGTTGAAAACTGCCGTTGAAAATTACTGTTGAGTAGTTTCAATATAGTTTCTTTCTGGACCACATCTAACATTTTCAATTGGTTGGTGAATTAGCGCATGACAGCCAACACAACCATGAGAAAAGTGCATTCTGCACTAAAAATGAGCGATGGATTTTTTTTTTCACAATAAAATTAAATTCCAATAAGTGTTTCAGAAAAC